>JAHNEJ010001131.1:0-127589 GCA_022559845.1 Amorphophallus konjac
ACTGGGTTGGGTGGCAGGAAATACGAGGGTGCTCGATTGAGCCCTATCCTTAAGGATGATCTTGCCAGGTAGGTAAGGTGGGTATAAGGTGCAAGTCCTTTTGCCCTAGTCAAGATTAGCCTTTTTTTCTCCTAACCACGTTTACCCTAAAATGATGCATGGACCAGAAAGTGTGCCAATCTTGCACCATGCACCATCGGTGTAAAGAACGGAGCCGACCTTCCTATAGAACTCAACACAAGCAAAATCACCATCACGAACAATCTCGCCTGTCTTGGAGAGAGACTCCACGATATCAAAAGCAACCCAATTATCCGACTCCCTATCGGTGAAATGGAGTTCCGTTGTGGGCCCATTAGGTAGAGTGGCTTTAGAAACGATATAGGGTCGGGCTAGGAAGGCCTTGGCTTGGGCCACCAGAGATGACCACTTGGACGCATGGCCTTGGGGAACGACCATGGATAGCGGACATGGACATGCATACACACGGAGACAAGACACTAGACCGACTAATGCAAAGGTTGGGACGCATGCATACTAAGGAGAAGACACCAAGACTCGGTACGGGGCGGAGTTAATCGATCCGAAGATCACTCGCACAAGTGTGCGGCCTTCCCGATAGGCGTAGCCTAATGTTCAGACAACACCTTTTTATATACCGACTAATGGTATGCAAATGCGACCTAAAAAACACTTTTTTTTTGTTTTAAAACAATGATGACCCTAAGCACGACTTAGACAATGACTAATGGCTAGACGTAAATGACACATTTTTTTTGACTCCCTAGACTCAAACTCGCTCTGATACCAAATTGATGCGGGACGGACCATGGACTCAACTCTGAAATGATATGCTATCCTTGGACTCTAGGTGAGCTCGTGATTGTCCCTTAGCGAGGGAAGCGTCAGACGTGCATGGCTGAGAAACCGGCAGTGAGCTAGGGTGGTCAACTCTCTCTTGTGCCCGGATCAGGTGACGGGACGGTATCGCTCTCTCTCGCAGCAGCGGTGATACAAAAATATAACAATCTAGATACCCCTACACATGCTCTCTAGCAACGGCATAAACAAATATATATGAAGTAAGCAAAATGTCGAGAAGGGAGCGAAAACGATACCTCCACGCGCTCGGCGTAGGGACGACGGACCCGGCCGAAACCCGTACTCCCGAATAATATTACACATTTGTTACAGCAATGAAGTACTGCCCACTCCACGCAGGGAGGTAAATGGTGACACAATGGGGTCTGGGAGGACCGAATTCGGGTTGACGGGCAGCTTCTCGCAGCTCTTCGACAGCACCCGAACTTGTGACTATGGGGCCCACGTGGTGTTCGGAGGGGCCGTGTAGGGCCCGGTGGCACCACTGTGGTGGAGACACTTGGGGAAGCATTTCCTGGGCTGGCGGCACACTGGAACGTCGACCGGAGGCCGAGCGGCTCCATTCGGCACCGGTCGGAATAACCGGCCACGGATCTGCCAGTTCTGTTTTCCGGCGCGCGCTCTGGCGAGAACGGACGCTGCGATCAGCCCCGATGTCAGATCGACACGAAAATGGCACCGTTGGAAAGCTAACTTGAAGTCCTTCAACCTTGGCCTGGATAGCAGACCTGGATCTGCACGGATCTGGGCTTTATTGAATTTTTGAGTTCCTGGTGTACAGTAGTCGAACTCTCAGATCTGCAGGGAACTTGTCTGAGAACTGCCATTGACGGCAAGGTAGATGTCTGATTCAGCTCCTGAGCTCTTCACAAAAGTTATAGAATTTTGAACAAGGAAGATGGCAATAGTTTTGGTGGACTGATTGGAGGTGGCTAAGAATTGATATGATTTTTGCACTGGATAGAGGTCGGATCTGGAAATAGGTGGAAAGCACTGTAGCTTGCTCTGAGAACAAATTTTGAAAAATGGATGGAAGGCGGATAAAAATCAGGAAAATTCATGGAGTGAGGGGTTGATGGAAAGAACTCCCAGTAAAATTGATAGGATTTGGAAAAATCAAAAAGGTGGTCGGGGATGGGAAACACTGAATTGCTATCACTGTAGATGGAGACAAGACAGATCTGGGAGTGAAAGATGAACGAAAACGGAAAATTACTAAATGAAAGAATTTGGACGTAAAAATTTAGGTGGAGGTGGGGATTCAAGGTAAAAATGCACCCTCAAATTTTAGGCTTAAGATCTTCACGTGGTGGAGAGCAGGAATTAGTGGAAGACACCTCTGTCCAGCAGGACAGAACCTTAACGATGGCTCTGCGGCGGCTCGAAGGTGGCACGAACGGCAACAGCGGCGGCACAGATGATCACCGGAGATAGAAGGGAGGGGATTGAAGATAGAACCACTCTAGAATTGGGGGTTGGAGGAGATGAACACCAGAGGGGAGAGGTAGGGGCGCAAGAAGCTCTTTGGCCTTTCAACAATTTTCTAACTTTTCATTAATTTACAAATGAAAATAGAAGGTTTTATATGACTTTCATCAAATCAAATGTACACCCTTGGATCCAGGGATGAGGAATGAAAGGCTGGGATTAAGTGTGAATCACCCATAAAAAAATAAAATACTACAAGTGGAAGGGGGCGCCCCCTTGACCACGGGGTAGGTTGGTGGCCAACCTTTGAAATTTTGACCCCTTTGTCTCCCATGTGGTCAATTGGCATTCAACCCTTCTAGATGGCCACCTAGGATGGTTGACCAGCCCCACATAGGTGACATGGACCAATGGGAATGGGCTGAGGGCCCCCTAGCTGAACCTACTACACAATTGCACAAAAACCCACACAATCCAAGGGAATGACACATTGGCTTACAAAGCCGTACATTTGCGTACATACTTTCCCAAGGATAAGAACACAAACTAAAAGGACATAAATGCAAAATAAAATGTACATGCTCGGCGTCGATTCCCATCACTCAGGCTAGTGCCTTCACTTCCGCCACTTCCACCGCCACTACTCCTACCCCCAACGTCGCTCGACGTTTCGTATCGATACGTCGACGATGGGTACCACAACCTTCCATTTCCCCTTTACCTCCTTCTTCACCCTCTCCATCTCCACCTCCATTACCTTCATTGCCCGCAACACGATCTCCACTACCCCTACCGCCATCACCACCGCCTTCACCGCCTCCTCTCCCAGAGACCCCTATACCATCACTTCCTCCATCTCCACCGCCTTTGCCATCCCCTTCACCATCATTGCCCGAGCTTGAGCAGGCTATACCTATATCTACACCTCCTCCTACATTTTTACCCCCTCCCACGCCTCCACCTTTGCCTTCACCTCCACCCGAGCCTACCATTGCCACATCACTTTTGCCACCACTCAACACCCTCATTCCCGTTGAAGCCGCCATGCCCTCCAAACATTCTACCCCTACTCCTTTTCCACTTATTTCCACCCCACGGAGCGGGTGTGCACTGTCTTTGGTGCCCCTTGGGTCTGGTCCCCAGGGAGATAATGAGCCGAGCCAGGTTTCGATTGTGCATTTCAAGATTCAAGATCTCATTTGCCACATGCCAATTCGGGTCCTGGTCCCTGGCTATTTTGGGGATAATGAGCCTACATTTTTAGAAATGGTTGCAAAGAAGAGTTCCGTTGCATTGGTGCCAGTTTCTTCAAAAGCGAGGCCGGTAGCAATCTCTTTGCTCACTGGGAAGTTCACCCTTGATGTCGTTATTACTCCTCGCTCGATTGTTGTTCAGTTCACTGGCCAAGAAGGGTTCTCTACCCAGATGGTGCTAACTCATACGGCCACCAAGAGCCTGATGGATTCCATATTCAAGGGGCAATTGGCCGTATTTTCAAGATTTTCCAAGGACATTCTACACATTCTATGTAATCTCCCTCAATTTATTAGCATGCCGGCTGCGTCAACGCAGCGCGTTGATCTCCCTCAGCTTCATCCATCTCTTCTTGCAAGGGAGCTATGTTTCGTGCCTGATTATCGAGGGGAGATGTCAAATCTCGTGTTGCTTGTGCCGAGAGACAAAACTCCATGGTTTTCTGATATTCATCTTTCTATGGAGTCACTTGCTCAAGGATGTCCACATGTTGTTAGCACCAGATGTTTTGGGGCAACTGCCCCAACAAGGATGCATGTTCATAGACGGGCTAGGTCATCCGCCAGATGGGCCCGTTATTTGAGGAGATATTACAGATCAAAAAGGCCGAAGGTCCAGGTCCGCACCAGGCAGGCCCGTGTTCAAGAGATTGCTACTAAGAAGAGGCGACGGCGCAAGTACAAAGGTCGCATGTTGTGCACTAGAGGGGCCACTACTTCTTCTTCTCCTTTCTTCCATTCATCATTTCTTCTACTCAGCTCCCACCCTTGGGTGGTGTATTTACCTTCTCCCAATCCAGTTTCTGTTATTTTCTGCTCCCTTTTCAGGTCCGCAAACCCCCATTCTTCTTTCTCCCCTCATCCTAAACCTCCCGATTCTCCATTTTCTCATGATTCTTGGCCTCGGCTTATGTCATCCTTTCATCCCACTTTCGGGGCTTCTTCTGATCCTTATCCTCCGATATCCCCAGGTTCTACTTCTCATTCTCTTTCCCCGACCCTGTCGGGTGACCGTCCTTCTTCTTCCCCAACCTTGTCGGGTGTCTATCATTTCCCTTCCCCGACCTTGTCGGGTGTTTATGCATCTTCTTCCCCACCTCTGGTGGGTGATCGCTATTCCTTTTCTCCGACCACGTCGGAGGATTATTCTCCTTCTTCCTTATCTTCGTAACAATCTTTTCATCATCTTTCTATTCTTTCCTCCTCACCCTTTCGGGGTTCTCACCCCTTTTCTTGCTATTTTCGAGGCTTTAGTCCGCCTTGATCTCAGTTGACCTCTGTTTATTCTATATTTGGTTCCTTGTTATCAGGGTCTCAGTGCCTTAGCGAGGGAGTTCTAGCCATTGTCTCTCTTCCTTTTTATCCTTTCTTCGTCCAATATGATGTCTACCACTCCTCTGTGTCGAGTAATCCAATCCTTTGCTCTCCTTTCATCCTTTATCCGGGCAAGCAAGGAATACAAAGCTACTCGCGCTCCTCAAAACTCGATGATTGAAATCGCTTCAGGATGCTGTTTGCACGCCGTGGACTTGCAAGGTATCTTTTATTTTTGTGCAAGAATATGCTATCATTTCCATCATTACTTCATGCACATTGTTATTATGACACTGGATTCCTTAACACATATGAGTGGTCTTAGTTAATTTAGTTATTTTAGTTTAGTCAAAAAGTATCAAAATGAGTTCGCTTCTGTAGCATCTTAGGCTGGTGATAGCTTAGTGTTGGGAGTCTAGTTTCTTTCCCCGATTGTTAAGGGTTACCTTTTGCATGGGTTTTTACACACCACACGGCAAGCCATAGTCGATCTCTCTGAGACACACCGTTGCTGCTTTAGTCATACCATGGGTATGCACAAAGACATTTTCTTTTCTCTGCTCGGCCGAGTGTAGGGGCAAGAGATTGGCGGATTAGATGACTGACCTAGGCGCTCCCTAATATGAGAGAGGTCTCAAATAGGGACAGTCTTGACCTTGAAAAATGAGTTTTCATGTAATATCTAGCCAATAAGGGCTACCAAAATGAGAAAATAATTTAATGCAAAATTATGATTGGAAGGCATGGCAAGAGTGGCAGTACAGTTCCCTGGGGACGTCATGAGCCCGGTCGCATACGTGCCTGATAAATATGGGTCTAAAAATCAAAGACACAAAGCCCCGGCGCAACAGACTGTATCTTTGAGGGGTAGTGCCCTGGAAGGAAGTCGAGTCCTAATATCTCCCATCCTGCATAAAACTTGTCTCCAATTTTTTCTTCTATTTCTCCCTCTTAGGCTGGGTTGTATCTTGGGTATGGCCTTAGTAGGGGCACCGTTCTTTAGAGACGGTTGGTTGTGGCGAGCCACCCTCATATGCACGCCCTGCTTAAGGGAAGCATTTAATGAGAGGGGTAGGAACGATGATCCTTGGCTAGTAGTTCGAGCCCGTCTTTCGGTGCTGCGGATTATTATTTCAAAATTTTTAAAAAAAATATTACAAAAAATTAAAAAAAAATCAAATATAGTTCAAAATCTAAAAAAATTTAAAAAAATTGTCAAAAATACAAAATTATTTGTCTTTTGTTCCTTTTTATCTATTTTATCTTAAGGACAGGTATGATTTGTTTGCTAAGTGTGCAGGTCGTAGGTGTTCAAGCTTTCTGGCTCTATCTTTTGCTCTGCCTCCTGTTCATACTTTTTTGATCTGTCCTCTCTTTCTTCAAACTTGTCCCTCGATCTGTTCCGAAGCTCGTGTCCTTCTCATGCTTTGCGTCGCTCAGCTTTTGATCATATCTTCATGAGAGAGGGCTCTTTACCTCACTGTTACGAACCTCGCGGTTCTACTTCGTCAGATCTTGGGATTGATTGAAGAACATATTTTGTCATTTCCCGTGTTGTCCCCCTGTGGTCGTCGTCCAGGTGTCTTATCCCCTAGGGTCATCTTATACATGTTCTAATTCCATGTGTTGTCTCGTTCCGCCATGTGTTGCATGTGTCCTTGTCCCATTTGTGGTTATTTCATATGTGTTATGTCGTCCCCCCTGTGGTTGTCTTAGATGTCCTCGTCCTACGTATTTCTGTCCCATTACATGCGGTTTCATTCTGCATGGTGTGCTGTCCCGCCATATGTTGCCATGTCCCACCATTTTCTCCGTTCTCATGCTTCTTGTTTGTTTATGTGGTGTTTTGCATGTGTTGCATGCTCGTTCACTCTTCGTTATGTTATGTTGTTTCGTTCATTTGGTCGTTATGTTTTAATTTTGTTCATGCTTGTTTATTCATGTTGCTGGTCGTCTTATTTAAAAAAAAATCCAAAAAAAAAATCTGAAAATGAAAATCCAAAAAATATCATTTGACCCGGACAGGTAAGTCAAGTAAGGCCTTCTATCCCTACTCATTGTTGCATTACTATATGGTATCTATATTATTATATTATCTCAAGAATCGATTGGTCATGCACGTGTTCCAAGATCTGATGTTCCCCTTTAAAAAAATGATGATGATCTAGGTGCACATGTTTAATCATCGGATAGGCCGTTAGGTTGGAAAAATTAGGGAATGATGGTTCTATCACGCACACCGTGGTTGCGGATAGTGTCTTGACCCTGATTATTCCGGTCTAGCAATACTATTCTCTAGTACTTTCTATTTTATCTTTCTTTGCATTCGTTTTGATGATTTCTTTATTTTATCCCAGCATGCATCATGTCATTCTGAGCATTCACGCCTCGTGATTCGTTCAAGGTTGTTCCTATGCAATGGTTGATTTCCCTTCAACTCTCTTGGATAAGAGATCTTCATTCCACTCTGAATTTGAACGATTTCTCTGATCTTGCTACTTGGCTTGGTTGGCCGACATGATTCCTATCTCAGTTTTATCCTTCCTTTTTCCGCTTACGCTATGTTCCTTTCCGACCCCCTCATTGTCTGTGGATTGTGCCCCCGATGAGGTTGGTCGTGTTTCCTTTTTTCCTTGTTAGTTAGTTCTCCAGACATGTCTCATTCTTGCCATCCAGTCCTGGTGGTTAGTTTGGCATTTTCGAGAGAATTCCTATCGCTTGTTGGTTGTGACGGGTGTCTTTTACCTTAATGCCTGCTTTTCAGTTCTCTCCGCTTCATCTCCGCGTCATCTCCATTTCACGTTGATGTCGCTTTCGCTCCATCTCCTTTCCATTTCGCCTCCGCGTCGCTATCGCTCGTTCCCTTGCAAAGCGGACATCAAGGGCTACTTGGCCTGGTTGACTGGCATGATTCCTATCTCAGTTTTATCCTTCCTTTTTCAGCTTACGCTATGTTCCTTTTTGACCCCCTCATTGTCTGTGGATTGTGTCCCCGATGAGGTTGGTCGTGTTTCCTTTTTTCCTGTTAGTTTAGTTCTCCAGACATGTCTCATTCTTGCCATCCAGTCCTGGTGGTTAGTTCGGCGTTTTTGGGAGAATTCATGTCGCTTGTTGGTTGTAACGGGTGTCTTTTGCCTTGATGCCCGTTTTTCAGTTCTCTCCGCTTCATCTCCGCGTCATCTCCATTTCACGTCGCTGTCGCTTTCGCTCCATCTCCTTTCCATTTCGCCTCCGCGTTGCTATCGCTCGTTCCCTTGCAAAGCGAACATGAAGGAGGGGCATCTGTTGACACTCGTTTTTAGCCCGCAAGTTACGTTATTTCTCTTATTCATCATTTTTGCTGTCCCGAATTATCCGTTATTTTGGAGCGTTCCTTAGATGGATTTCGAGCCCATTTCATTATTCCATTCCCTTTGAACCTTGGAGATCATTATTTCTTAGAGCCCTGGAGCTATTCTATCACCTTTCGACTTTCCAAGTCGACTTACGGCCCATTTACGTCGACTTCCCTCAAGCATTCGGCCCCTTTCGCTGCGCAGTTTTAAAAGTGGCCCTTTTCATCATCTTCCATTGTGCTATTCATTAAGTGTCCTTCACCAAAGTTGTTCCATTTTTAAAGCCCTACATTTTCTTATTCTCCACCATTGTCCAGTTCTACACCATTTTCAAGTCTCAGTATTTTTCTCTATTCTCACCCCATTTTCTCTCTCTTCTAATCGTCTTTTCATCTTGCTCGCTTCATGAAAGTTGTTTATACTTCAGTTATCTACAATTTCATCTTCTACCACTTTCGCTAATTCTGTACCGTTTGGGAGATATGCTCTAATTTCCAAAGTCGCACGAGCTTGGCAGTAAAACGGTCAACAGTTGATCGTCCCATGAATAAAATGGTCAACTGACCGTGTGAACAATAACTTTTTTTAATTTTTTAATTTAATTTTATTATTTTTAAAATGTCAAAAAATGGTCTGTGGATGACCGTTTATTCAGTTTTTGTGCCAAAAGTCTCCTGATCGCCTTCGAATTCATCAGGCGGTCTACCCCTAGACCGCCCCATTCATAGAACGGTCTATCGTGCGACCGTTTATTCTCTAGTGAGTCCAGATGACCCTAAACTCCATTTTTTTTGCCGCTGGGCTCTGAGGGTGATTTTTGTTCGCCGGGGTCACCTTTCTAAGGCTCTATCTTCTCGAATATTCCACCAAATCACTTCCCGTTTGTTTCTGTCTCTTGCCACCACTATTATCTCGAGTTTAAGCCATATAACTCAAAATTTAGTGGAATATAATCGTGAGAATCTTGGCCGCAATATCAGGTTTTATGCATTTTCGTGTCACACAAACTCTTCCAGATTAGGCTCCGAGGCCACCTTCCAAGGACTATATCTTCCAGATCCTTCCACCAAAAAGAGTCCCATTTGTTCTTAGCTATTATCCTATCTATTATCTCGAGATTGATCCATAGATCTTGAGATTTGATAGACTCTATCATCTGAAATCGCAGTAGAAAGTTCTAGGTTCCAGCATTTCTCTATATAAACCTACCCAGGTCGCCTGCGCGACGGGGGGCTCTTCTTGGACTCGGGGCGAAGCCATGCCGATCGTCGACTCACACCTTCGACCCCACTTCGAATAGGGAAGTATAAACTTTGATTTCCATCTCTTTGGGCTCATTTTCATCGCTCCTATCCTTAGTTCTCATCTCCTACTTTTTCAAAATCATCACAAATTACACTATTTCTGCACGTTTTTGCATTTTTCTCCATTTTGCACATCACTTTTTTCCTTATTCTCTCAACCATTTCTCGTGATTTTAAATCCTATGCATGCACAACACTCCCACCTTTCGTTTGCACCGGTTATAGGGGTTAAAAACCCTCTCCCGGTGCATTCTCCCCCTTTCTTGCACGATGTTTTATCATTTCGGGACATGTGCTACGCCACCATATTCGAATGGGTTTTCTCTTATTTTTGTGGCCTTGTTTTGCAGGAGACTATCAATAGGACGTGAGGCCCTTGCTTTCTAGCGGCTTGGGGGTGAGGAGGCATACCCACGATAGATGCCCCCATCCTTTCAAGCGCGATCTCACGTGGTAGCGGCTTCCCTTCGGGCCACATCTTCTTCCTCATTTCCCAAGGTACGCGGTAGATTTGTTTTCATTATAGCATTTATTTCCTACTACTATTCCTTGGGTGGCGATCACGGTTTCTTTCTTTTCATCATCGCCCCTTTGCCTTTCATTGTCTATATTTCATGTTTTACATGTTCATGTTTATGTGTACACGTTCATAGTTCGGGGGCGGGGTAGACTAATCTACTTACACTAATGAGCTTGTTGTTGGAACTCTTAAAGAAATCCATATTCCTATGAATCTCACCTTGGTTACATAGCTTGACTTTGGAACTCTTGGTCATTAAATATTGTGGATGTCTAGATTTTGTGGGATCCTTGATCCAACCGTCAATGTCAACGTACCATAGGGGCCCGGTCTGGTCTTGGGGAGAGCGCCCGAAAAGTTCTAGTGCCCATGAGAGTTTTAATGACATGGGGAGGCATTTCCCCGAAGTACTATCTAGCGTGTTGAGTCTACGACATTCCACATTCTCGTGAAACCTTGATATACATGCTTGAATTTTGTGAAAGTACTTGCTTGACATGACTTGACTTGACTTGATAAATGACCATTCACATGAAAGTTCTAGTTACTTGCTCTTGATATCTCGACTTGCATTATCTCAATTCCTTTTAATTGTCAATTTTCTTCTGTTCATACTGTTTACTTAGTCCACTTTATTTGTGTTTTACGCATCATTCATTCATATTCATGAAATGGTTAATTACTTAAATTCTGACTTGCGATAGAGTATAAATCATACTGAGCTTCTTGCTCACTCCCTACTTTTACATGTTTCAGGTAATTCGGTGATCGACGTGTACGAACTTGGGAATGGGCCAGTGTGATCAAGTGAACTGGAGCTTAAAAACCTGAGTCTTCTCTTCTTTATTTGCTAGAGTCTAGTTAGTGTGGTAAGTCATGTTCATTTCCCTTTTCTTTGTTTTCTTTTATTGAGTCCATTATTGTAAGTCGAGTCCAATAAAAATTTAAATTTTAGATATCAATAAAAATTATTATTTTTGTTAAAACTGTTGGATTAGGTGGAAGGTCAAAGTAGAGGGGAGGGGTGAATAGGTTGACCCTTTGAAAAGTAATGCAAGATCACACTTACTTTAGAAAGCAGAATGCTAATTAGAATATCAGTAAACAGACAGTATGAAGATCGAGCCTAATCAAACATCTAACGATAGGTGGATAAAATGAGAAAGCAAACCACAAGAGGAACATAGATTTTTATGGTGGTCCGGTCTCCCTGTGGAGACCTACGTCCACCCCTCACTAAACCAGTGTGGATCCCTGCTGAGCTTTACAGCTTAGCTACACCGAGGAACTACCTCCTCAAACAACGTTGAGCAGTACAGCTTGGCTTAACAAGAGGAACAGATCCTCTAAACCACTGACGAACAGCTTACAGGCAACACGCCCAATCGCCCTTGATCCAAGCACAATCTGCTGGATCAAGCCCCTCCCTCTACTCAAACCAGTACGAGGGAGACACAATGTAACAATGTTATAATTGAAAAATAGAAGTAATAAACGAAATCACTCAAAGATGGAGGGACATCTCCAGATCTGTGATGCTGTTGGATCTTAAGCTCGAACTCAGATGCTGGAGGAAGATGTTTTAACGATCAGCTGGCCTTCTCGTTCTGAAGGGTAGATGGACTCGCACTGATCCACTGCCACTGGATCTCTTCTAATCGTCAGTGTATGCAGCAAGGTACCAGCAGGAAGACGATGAACTCCACGATTCTCCTCAAGGGCTTCACTCTCTCTCTGGTTCGACTACACTCTCCAAAAACCTTCTTCAATGTTTTTCGTTACCGCGCTCACTTCCAGATCCATGTAATATATACGTCTAGTGGGCCCCAACCAGATTTTTTGGTTAGCCCAATGATTGCTCTGCATAGAACCTTCTCGAATCGCGAGGGAAAACCAGATCGCAAGCACTTTTGGCTTATGTGGCCTTTGACATCACTTACGATTGAGGTCCACCCAACTAATCTCGTAAGTAGTTCAGATGGCGTCAACCCATTGAGTTCACGAGGTTGACGTAGCCTTGAAATCCCTCACATGGCTTTGAATGTAATGCTGGATGCGTTGACGCATAGGGTCACTGTGTCAACCCACTGAACTGTCCCAAAGCCAATTTCATATTCAGAGTGAACTACTGCGTCGACGCTATCATGCTGTAGCGTTGACGCACTGGGTTATTCCAGTGAACCATAACTCTGCCTTTTTAACTGCTGCATCGACGCTGCTCTACTGTGGCGTTGACGCAGTGAAGTAGATCTATGAGTGCCTCTGCTTCTTAAGCTGATGCGTCGACGCTGCAATAGTGTGGCGTTGACGCATTGAGATTATATCAGTGACTTATGATTTTGCCTCTTCAACTGATGCGTGGACTCCTTGAACTCCCAGCATCGACAATGTTCCTTTCTTGCATCAAAGATGAACCAAATGGAAGCGTTACTGAATCAAGATTTAATTCAACATTTTGAGTTGAATTCAACATTCACATCTCATGGTTGTCATCATCAAAACCAGGGGCACAACAATCTCCCCATTTTTGATGATGGCAACTATGAGGTGAATGCCATTGCATCTAAATAAGAATGTATCATTCAGATCAAACAAGAAAGTTTAGATCAAACAAAGAGTTCGCTTCAGAGGCTAAAACACCAGTTTTTGTTATTCAGTTAAGCTCAAGGTTTTACATCAAACAAAAAGACAGAAAAGGGAAACTACAGTCGGTCAACACATTTGATGCAGATGCAATGCAGTTCTAGACTAGACTCCAACTTGAGTTCATTTCTCTCCCCCTTTGACATCATCAGGAAGGGGAGTAGATGAGGAAGACTGAAGTACAGTTATAGACACAATATCCAACTGTTGCTGATGCTGAGCCATGGATGCTGCCATAGTGTCCATCCGTTCAGAAAGCATCTGACCTCTATGCACCATAAACTTGTGGTATTCTTTGACCTTGGTAGAAATACCATCAAACCAGTTGTGTAATATATCAAACAGATAGTCCACCTGAGCTTTCTACTGAGATCCCCATTCAGGTGCAGAGGAGGATGCTTCTGTTGGTGGAGGGCAGTACACATCACGCTGATCTTCAATTGTGGGTGGGAAGTTTTCTTTTAGAATATGCAACACATCCACAACCTCATCACCGACTAGAGTGGTTCGTTCAAACAGTTTAGCAATGTTCTGACCAAAAGATGTAATCTTTTCAAACAAGGTTTGAACCTTTTCACTGAACTCATTGTTCTTGTCAATCAGGGTGGAATATTTCAAGTTCAACTTGGATTGGTTTTCCCTGACATCATAGTTGTATGTCTATACACTCTGTATCCTGTTCAAACATTGTTGATGCAAGCTTTGTAAGTTACGCATGACTGAACTAGCTTTCTGACAAGCTTGAAGAAGAGATTCCATAAATTCATGAAGCTTCTTGTCTGACTTGAATTTATCACGTGTAAACTTTTCCCATCTACTGTCTAATTTCTGTTCAAGGTGTGACAGCCTCATATCCGTTGTTGAACTTAGGTGCATTATGGAAGAGTTAATGCTCTTGAATTTCATTTCCAAAAATTGAATGAGTGTAGGATTGATGCCAGAAAAATCATTCTGAGAGTTAGCTGGAATCTCCTCAGAAGTAGATGCAGATCCCCTTGGTGGAGAGGGTTCTGGAAGAGGACCTTGTACCATGACAAGCTCTCTGGAAGCAACAGGAAACACAGGAGTATCATCTTGTACATTGTAATCATCCTGGATATTGCTGAAGTCTTGGTAGTCCATTCTGGCTGAACTAGCTTCAGATCTATCTTCCCTAGCCTCTGGTCTTTCCATTCTGTGTAGACTGGCCTCTTGCTGATTTTGTGTGTCAGTTCTTACTTCTTGACTAGTTTCCACTGAGGTAGATACAAGTTTCTGACTTGGCAGAACCCTGACTGGCTGTCCATTTATGACTTTAAATCCCATGAATTTCTGAATGTAGGAAAGGGAGTATATGTTCCCTTTAGGAATATTCAGTTTCTTCTCATCTCCAAAATCTACTCCAACTTTTTGAAATATGGCAGTCAATGGAGCAGCATATGGGAGTGTCCTAGATTGTGTTAAGCAAGATCCCATAGTCTGAATGATTACATCTGACAATGAAATGTTTATCTTTTTCAGCATGCAATATAGTAAAAATCTCTGCATCTCAGTGACCCGTTCCCTACCACTGGTCTACGGTGTTATCATCGATGTGCAAATATGGTGGAGCAGTCTATTGAATGGAGGGAACCTATTTGCTTTAAGACTAGATAAAAAAGTCTCCCGGACGTCTGTAGGATCACTGGGTTTGTCAGTCAGAAGAGCATAAGCTGCATGTTCATCAAACTGAAAACTATGTAGCTGAACCCCATTCATTGGTATTTTCCAAGCTCTGGTTCGAAACTAACATTCCTGACAGTTGAAGAAATTTTGGGGATCTGAGGTTCATACTTCAAATTGTGGTAAAATTCCCAAACTAGGGTGGGGTAATAAATCTTATGATTTGTAACGAAAGACCACCAACCCTGATAATCCAAAGTAGGGAATAGTTGCGGAAAAACTTCAAGCATCTCAACGTCGGTAGCAACAATATACCGTGGAATAAGGACTTTCAGAGGTTCTTCCACATTGATGGTGAGAGAGGGATCAGAAGACCTTGCATGTGAACTGGCGACACCTTTCTTCCCCTTCACAGCACCTGAAGATGTAACCTGCTCCTCTGCCCTTACGGTAGAGAGCTTTCTCTTTTTGGTTGGCGGGCTGGGATGAAGACGTCGTTTCCGAAGAGATAACTCAATCTCTTTGCCTTTCTGTTTCCTTGGAGCTGAAGGAGACGGTATCTCCTCTGAAGGATCTGCCATGCCCTTGTCTTTGCCCTTCTGCGTTGCTGCCCTTGTCTTTGCCGGCGAGCTTTTCTCTTTTCCTTTCCGTTGTGGTGGAGCTGACTGAGACGGCATCTTCTCTTGAAAGTTGGTTCAAGGCTCAATCCTGCCCGTAGCAAGGATGGGATCTCTTCTCTTTAAACCCTTCTTGTTCTTCCCCTTCTTCACTTGTTCCGGAGGCGCCATGGCAGCGAGAATCAAACGGGAATAGGAGAAAAAATTGAGAGAAGGAGCTGAGGAGGAAAGACTGAGAGATGCGGAGAGGTAGAGACCCACTAGGTTTTGGAAGGAGCTGAGTATACGGCAGCATTTACGCTGCGGGGTTTTAAAGAAGGTGACAACTCAATTTCAATTCAAAAGAGTGAACCGGTTCACTGTGCTGAACCGGACTGGGACGAAATTGGAGTCATTGAATGACTGCGTTTACGCAGTGAGGCACTGCGTCGACGCCACCAAAGCGAGTCATGAATGTAGTTTGAAGTAGACAGAAATAGTGATGACCCATTATATTTAGGCATTCTAAAGACATTGAAATTGTGAAAAGATGAAATTACATTCAGGGATTTTTAATCGATAAAATTCAAGTTCCCTTATGAGAGATATGATGAGAAATGATGAGAGCCCGTAATTCATTTAATGATGTGGAGTAAAACAATCTTAAGAATTTGAGATAAATCCTTGAATAAGAAGAGCAAGATTATGGAATAAGGATAGAACAATTTGCACACTTGGAACTTTCTCAAATCTTTTCCCTAGAAATGTTCAATTTCAAGAGACCCTTATAGTAGTGAATTTAACTCGAATTGAGGATGAACTCTAAAGGATTTTATTTTTGAGCTACAGGTCAACCCCATATGAACATTTGCCATTTTTCATTTTTCATCATTTGCAGCCAAGTGTAGCTAGCCTTTTGACACGGGTGCACATGTTTATCAGACACCAGAGTCCCTGGTTACTCAGCATAGCTAACTATTCTGCACCACTGAAGCAGAGTTGGCAACTCACATCATGACATGCCTTTTAGCACTTCATTGGTGCATGAAGGTAGTTTCTCAGTGGAAAGTTACCATTACTCTGCAATGAATTATTTTTCTTTTAAAACAGAGGTAACAGCCCACATCATGACATGCTCATTAGCACTTCTTTGGTGCATAGAGACAGTTTCTCAGTGAAAGCATGCCATTGCTCTACAATTTATTACATGTATGTATATATATATATATATATATATATATATATATATGGTTTGTTTCTTCAGCTCTTATTAACCCTATTCGGAGTTTAAAGTCAATACAGATATTAAATTCATTTGCACAAAGTAGTCTCTTTACTTTTGATCATCATATTTCAAGAAAGGATGAGTTCTTAGTTTTATTAAATAGTTCTAAAACTATTCCATATGCACAGCACTTTTGTGTTCATGAGTTTTAGCATTCAAAGATCAAAAGATTTATAGAATTCCAACCATTAATACTGCATAGAGCCAGTCAATGAAAATCACCATCTCTTATAAAGGAATTATCACTTTAGCTCCCCCTGAATTTATGACATCAATTCACATTTCGGAGCTCAAGAAATTTCCCTCATACTGAAGATTGAGAGGTACTTCACTACAAACTGAAGACTGCGTATGGAAGAAACAGGATTGATGGGAGGTTTTGAGAAGACTCCAAGAGTCTGACAAGCTGAGGTACAAGAAGATTTCAAGATTATGAGATATGTAAGAACCCAATTCCAGTGCTGCGTTAACCCGTCTGAAGTAATCCAGTTGATTCCAGAACTGATTTGCACTTGGTTTCTGCCAGTGCGTCAACTCAACCAGGTGACAGCGTTAACTCACTCAACTAGTCAGATCAATTTTGAGCCTGTTTCCAGAATGTTTCTTTCAGTGCGTTGACTCAGTCTTGAAACAACGTTAACTCAGCCTTATAAACCATTCTTCAGATACCCAGATAACTGAATCTAAAGGGACAGAATTGCACTCCTTAGCAAGTAAAATCTGATGCAAACTCTCCCTCCATTTATGCATGACTGAAAATATGAATGAAGATGCAATTGTTGACATGATGGCTTTTTATTTGTCATGTGTTATTAAACAAATATGCTCAAAACTAAACTCCCCCTAAATCTGTGACTTATTTAGAAATCAGGCATTTTCAACTCAAGCAAGACATGTAATCAATTTATTCCTAGGCAAAGTTAATTAGACAAGTTTCAAAGAAGAAATCAAGCAATCAATTTAGGCATCAAGATGAGGATTGCACAATCCAAGCTCTCTCCTAAGACAAGAAAATCTTTCATTATTCAGAGGCTTGGTGAAAATGTCAGCAATTTGATGTTCTGAGTCTACAAAAATCAATTTAAAGCCTCTTTATTAACTTCATCTCGCAAGAAGTGATGCCTTATTTCTATATGTTTGGTCCTAGAGTGTTGGATGGGGTTCTTTGCCAGATTAATGGTACTTGTGTTATCACACAATATTGGGACACATACAAGATCAGTTTGATAATCTTGGAGTTAGTGTTTGATCCATAACACTTGAGTGCCACAACTCCCTGCAGCGACATATTCTGCATCTGCAGTGGATAGTGCCACTGAGTGTTGTTTCTTGGATGCCCAAGAAACCAAACACCCTCCCAAAAATTGGCAATAGCCACTTGTGCTTTTCCTGTCAAGTTTGCATCCAGCATAGTCTGCATCTGAGTATGATACTAGATCAAAAGTGCAAGATGCAGGATACCAAATCCCTAAGTCTCGAGTTCCAGCAAGGTATCGAAAGATACGCTTGACAGAAATTAAGTGGGATTCTTTAGGATCAGGACTGAAAACGAGCACACATGCATACACAAAATTGGATGTCTGGCCTAGATGCAGTAAGATAGAGGAGTGATCCGATCATACCTCGATAAGTCTTTGCATCTACTGTTTTACCTTTCAGATCTGCATCCAAAGTTGTGTTGGTGCTCATGGGAGTGCTGATTGCCTTAAGATTCCCATTTGATATTTCTTCAATAATTCAAAATGTACTTTGCCTGGTTGATGAAGCATCCATCCTTGCTTTGGGTGATTTGTAGACCTAGAAAAAATTGAAGCTCACCCATTAGACTCATCTCAAATTTTGTGGTCATCAAATTTGCAAATTCCTCACACATACTTGGTTTAGTGGATCCAAAGACTATATCATCAACGTAGATTTGAACCAAAATAATGTCATTATTTCTTACCTTGGTGAATAGAGTTTGGTCCACTTTACCTCTTGAATATCCTTTCTCAGTGAGGTATGAGCTGAGTCTATCATACCATGCTCGAGGTGCCTGTTTGAGCCCATAGAGAGCTTTGTCTAATCTGTAAACATGGTCAGGGCAGTCTATAGACTCAAAACCAGGGGGTTGTTCAACATACACCTCTTCTTTTATTAAACCATTAAGAAATGCACTTTTTACATCCATTTGATGTAGTTTTATTCCATGACAGCATGCATATGCAAGTAATAATCTGATAGCTTCTAATCTAGCTACTGGTGCAAAGGATTCTTCAAAATCAATGTCAAATTCTTGGTTATATCCTTGTGCAACAGTCTTGCTTTATTTCTTATCACAATTCCATTTTCATTTTGTTTGTTTCTAAAGACCCACTTAGTTCCAATTACTGAAAGTTCATTGGGTCTTGGCACAAGGTGCCACACTTTATTTCTTTTGAATTGATTTAATTCCTCATGCATTGCATTTATCCAGCATTCATCTTTCAGGACTTCAGTTATATTTTTTGGTTCAATTTGAGATATAAGAGCCAAATTATCCATTTCTTCAATTGTTCTGAAATGAGATCTAGTTCTGGTAGGGTCATGCAGATTACCAATAATGCTTGATAGAGGGTGGTCCCTTAACATTCTAACATTGGTCAGAGAGTTACCTTCATTGTCATCTGCATTACCTCTAGTGCTTGATTCAGCTTGATTCTCATTTGACCTTGGCTCTTCCTCTTGAGTATGTTGTTCTTCCTTTTCTTCAAGAAATTCACCATCATCTTTGTCCCTGCAAGATAGTTCATTTTCAGACCTGACATTCGTTTCATCAAAGATAATATGTGGAGATTCTTCAACAGATTGAGTTTTGATATTTAGGACTCTATAGGCCCTAGAGTGATTTGAATAACCTAGAAATATGGCTGGTTCACTCTTAGGTTCAAATTTATCTAAGTCCCGTTTGTGATTATTTTGAACAAAGCATTTATATCTAAAAACTCTGAAATGTATAACCGATGGCTTCTTACCTTTCAACAACTCATATGGAGTCTTTTTGGACAGAGGTCTTACCATTGCTCTGTTTACAATGTAGCAAGCTGTGTTTACAGCCTCTGCCCAGAGCTTCCTTGGGAGCTGTCCTTCGATCAACATAGTTCTAGCCATCTCGACAAGGGTTCTGTTTCTTCTTTCCACCACTCCATTCTGTTCAGGAGTTCTTGGAGATGAGAACTTATGAGATATTCCCATTGCCCTGTAAAAACCATCGAATTCTGAATTTTCAAATTCTCCTCCATGATCTAACATGGTAGATGAAATAGTATACTTACCATCCTGCTGAACTTTCCTGAAGAATGCCTGAAATTCTTCAAATGCATCATTCTTATGAGTTAAAAAGAACACCCAAGTAAACCTAGAAAAGTCATCTACCAAAATAAATCCATATTTATTGCCACTCAAACTTGCTGTTCTAGTGGGTCCAAACAGATCCATGTAAACAAGTTCAAGAGGTCTAGAAGATTGATTTTCAATTCTGGATTTAAATGACTTCCTAGTATGCTTGCCTTGAGTGCACGCATTACAAATTTTGTCATTTTGCTTAAATGATACATCAGGCAAACCATTCACCATGCTGAATTTGGCTAACTTATGCATGACACTGTAGCTAGCATGTCCTAGTCTACGATGCCATAACCAAGCCAGTTCACTTTTATTCACAGCTAGACAAAGATTGTTATGAGCAGGATCATCTAAATCTACCATGTACATGTTATTTATTCTTTTTCCAGAGAATTTAACACTTTCAGACTGCTTTTCAATAATGGTGCATGCATGGGAATCAAACACAACTTTGTGCCCCTATCACACAGTTGGCTTATACTAAGAAGATTGTATTCTAATCCTTCAACAAGTAACACATCATCAATAGAGTTCAGGGGAGTTTTGCCAACTTTACCTTTTCCAATTATTTTACCTTTATTGTTCCCCCCAAACGTGACATGTCCTCCTTCTTTCTCAACTAGGAGACAGAATTTTGCCTTATCGCCCGTCATGTGCCTTGAGCAGCCGCTGTCAAGGTACCACCTATTGTGTACAGCTACAAGGCACTCCTGCAAATCACATCAAACAAGAGATTTTGGAACCCAAATACACTTGGGTCCCATCAGACCATATGATTGTGTCAAGTAAGACAGCATACTTTTGGGAATCCAAATCTGTTGTTTTGAGGGTTTTTGAGATGTGGGGGTCATAGATTTGAAATTTTTCTGATTGGGTTGAGGTACCCTTTGGAATTCCCTTTTTGAACCATTTCTGTTGTTAGAGAAGTATGAAGTTTTATTCTTGTTCTCATTCCAATAGTTATTGTGACTCCAAGAAGCATTGGGGAACCTAGGATGAGAAATTCTAGAAGAATGTTGAGTTCTTGAAGGGATGAAGGTTCGCTGCGTAGACCCTATCACATGATTGCGTTGACTCATCCACTTAACCTTTCGGTCATATGGGTTCTGGTACATAGGGTGCGTCGACGCACTGTAGTGGCTGCGTCGACTCATTCTCATGTTTCTGAAGAAATACCCATCCGGAAAGGGTGTATGCGTTGACGCAGTGTGGACACTGCGTTGACGCGCCCAATGGTTTGTTCTAGCATTATTTCTGTAGAACCCCTGGGACATGGGTTCAGTGGACGCAGGATGCCCAGTGTGTTGACGCGATTATCGTGTACCAGTCCTATGACTCCCTGAATTTCTATATCCTTGATGCTGGGTTGATGAACTAGGGTCTATAGGCTGACCTGAGGGTTTACTTCTGAACTTAGGCACATTCTTATGGTGATTGGCATTTAAGGTAGCATACATTTTCTCTTTGCCCTTTTCTTTTCTGATTTCATCTGTCTGTTTTACTTCTTCTTGATTTTTCTCACAAAACTTCTTTTCAGCCATTTGACTCTGCTCAGATGTACCTTGTTCAGAAATAAAAGTTATAAATCTAGATCCTACATCCTTCTTCTTGGTTGGATTATAACCAAGTCCTTCTTTTCCAAAATTACTTCTTATTCCCATGACAGCCTCAAGATTATTTTTACCTTGTGTTAATTTCTCAAGAGGCTTGTTTACTTGAATTCTCATCTTCCATTTTCTTCAAATTTTCTTGGAGTTCCTTATTTACTCCTTGAATGGCTTCATATTTTTCTTCAGCAATCTTTACATCACTCTCTAATTTTTGCATTCTGAGTTTCAGGTCATCCTGAATTTTCAGTAAGAATTCATTTTCTCTATTCATCTCTATTAATTGATCTCTACATTGGTTACTTTCATCAAGAGATTTTCTTAAACTGGTAATTTCAGCTTCTAGGCACCTGATTTTATCATTCAATGAATTTTCTTGACTAGTCAGATTTTTCTTTTTCTTGAGTGATTTATTTTCTTTCTTTACATGATCATACTTATCTAGCAATTCATTAAATGCTTCTTCCCAATCACTGCAAGAAAAGTTTTCAGAAGAGGAAGTTACCTCATCCTTATCATCTCCCTTAGCCATGAAACACAGCTTAACATCACTCTCTTCTTCAGAAGTGCTTTCTTCTTCATCTTCATCTTTCTCCTCGTCACTCCACGTACTTATCATGGCCTTGGGCTTCTTGTTCTTCCATTTCGGTTGGACTTTCTTCACATTCTCTGGACATTCAGATTTTATATGACCTTGTTTCCTGCATTGGTAACAGACAACCTTGTCAGATTTCCTAGAGTTTTCTGATTTGAATTTTGAACTCTTTCTTACCTCTGGTCTTCTGTTGTTTCTAAATTTACCTTCCTTCCTTAGAAACTTCCTGAATTTCCTGGTGAGCATTGCTATCTCACCTGAGTCATTATCTGAGGTAGATGAATGACTGTCATCTGAGCTCTCCTTGCTACTTGGTCCTGCCTTCAATGCAAGAGGCTTTTTCTTTTTCACATCCTCATCTGTCCTTTTGAGGTTCAGCTCATAAGCCATCAAAGATCCGATAAGCTCATCAGGGGTAGTGGTAGGAAGGTTCCTAGATTCCTCAACAACAGTGGCCTTGGTGTGCCAAACTGGAGTTAGGGATCTAAGAATTTTCCTGACCAGTTCGTAATCAGTGTAAGCCTTTCCCAGACCTTTAAGACCATTCACTAATAGGGTTAGTCTAGCATACATTTCAGATATATTTTCCTCTGGCTTCATTCTAAAAGCTTCATATTCAGAAATTAACATATTGGCTTTTGTCTCTCTTACCTCTGACGTACCTTCATAGATGACTTGAAGTCTGTCCCACATTTCCTTGGCACTGGCACATGAGGATACTCGTGAAAACTCCATAGGATGCAATGAGCATTGCATGATGTTCATAGCTTGCCAATTGACATTGGACTTCCGAATCTGCTCCTTCACCCACAGTTCTTCATCTCCTTCTAACTGATATGGTCCCTTGCTCACGACTCTCCAAATCTCATGGTCCTGAGCTCTCAGAAATATCTGCATCTGATTTTTCCAGTAAGCATAGTTAGTGCCATCAAAGAAGGGTGGCCTATTCACTGCATACCCTTCAGGCATGAGCCCCTTGTTTTCCATTCCACTAAATCTCTCTGGGTTGTGAGACCCTTGACAAGAGAGCCGAGCTCTGATACCACGTGTTGGATTAGGTGGAAGGTCAAACTAGAGGGGAGGGGTGAATAGGTTGACCCTTTAAAAATTAATGCAAGATCACACTTGCTTTAGAAAGCAGAATGCTAATTAGAAGTTCAGTAAACAGACAGTATGAAGATCGAGCCTAATCAAACATCTAACGATAGGTGGATAAAATGAGAAAGCAAACCACAAGAGGAACACAGATTTTTATGGTGGTTCGGTCTCCCTGTGGAGACCTAGGTCCACCCCTCACTAAACCAGTGAGGATCCCTGCTGAGCTTTACAGCTTAGCTACACCGAGGAACTACCTCCTCAAACAACGCTGAGCAGTACAGCTTGGCTTAACCATAGGAACAGATCCTCTAAACCGCTGACGAACAGCTTGCAGGCAACACACCCAATCGCCCTTGATCCAAGCACAATCTGCTGGATCAAGCCCCTCCCTCTACTCAAACCAGTACGAGGGAGACACAATGTAACAGTGTTATAATTGAAAAACAGAAGCAATAAATGAAATCACTCAAAGATGGAGGGACATCTCCAGATCTGTGATGCTGCTGGATCTCAAGCTTGAACTCAGATGCTGGAGGAAGATGTTTCAACAATCAGCTGGCCTTCTCGTTCTGAAGGGTAGATGGACTCGCACTGATCCACTGCCACTGGATCTCTTCTAATCGTCAGTGTATGCAGCAAGGTACCAGCAGGAAGACGATGAACTCCACGATTCTCCTCAAGGGCTTCACTCTCTCTCTGGTTCGACTACACTCTCCAAAACCTTCTTCAATGTTTTTCGTTACCGCGCTCACTTCCAGATCCATGTAATATATACGTCTAGTGGGCCCCAACCAGATTTTCTGGTTAGCCCAATGATTGCTCTGCATAGAGCCTTCTGGAATCGCGAGGGAAAACCAGATCGCAAGCGCTTTTGGCTGATGTGGCCTTTGACGTCACTTACGATTGGGGTCCACCCAACTAATCTCGTAAGTAGTTCAGATGGCGTCAACCCATTGAGTTCACGAGGTTGACGCAGCCTTGAAATCCCTCACATGGCTTTGAATGTAATGCTGGATGCGTTGACGCATGGGGTCACTGCGTCAACCCACTGAACTGTCCCAGAGCCAATTTCATATTCAGAGTGAACTGCTGCGTCGACGCTATCATGCTGTAGCGTTGACGCACTGGGTTATTCCAGTGAACCATAACTCTGCCTTTTTAACTGCTGCGTCGACGCTGCTCTACTGTGGCGTTGACGCAGTGAAGTAGATCTATGAGTGCCTCTGCTTCTTAAGCTGATGCGTCGACGCTGCAATAGTGTGGCGTTGACGCACTGAGATTATATCAGTGACTTATGATTTTGCCTCTTCAACTGATGCGTGGACGCCTTGAACTCCCAGCGTCGACCCTGTTCCTTTCTTGCATCAAAGATGAACCAAATGGAAGCGTTACTGAATCAAGATTTAATTCAACATTTTGAGTTGAATTCAACATTCACATCTCATGGTTGTCATCATCAAAACCAGGGGCACAACAAAAACTTGGTCTCCCTGCATCCTTGGTGTTCTTTTACGTGTTGTTTGGTTGCTCTGATTGACATGACTATTTCGCTGCCACGTTCTGAGCATGCCTTCCGCTGCTATCGGTTCGAGACGTGACAGAAGTGGTATCAGAGCCTAGGTTGTTAAGTCCTAGGTTCCTTTTCATAAGCATAGGTTACCCTAAGTAATAGGTCGTATCATCAGTGTTATCCCTTCGTGTCACCTAGTGAGATTGGATAATGTCTCGGGTTAAGTAATAAAACATGTACAAGACTACGGTAGTGCGGCGCGTAAGGGTAATAAGATTATTAACTTATTATTATTTTGTAGGAATCTAAGCCTCTTTTGAAATGAAAGCAAGCGGGTTTGCGAGTAAGTTAAGACTCGATTTTGTTAAAGGATGGCGAGTTCATCGTAAAGAATTTCAAAGTAATAAAAAGAGAAGGAATAACTTGTCGCAAAAGAAGTGTTTTTACTGTCATAAATTAGGTCATCAGGCTGTGGAGTGCTGGAGGAAGCGTGGAGCATGTCTTCGATGCGGAAGTAAGGACTATAGGATGTCTAGTTGCCCTAAGCTACCCCCGCAAGCTAAAATTAAAGGTGAATCGGAACTAGTTTTGAAGGTGCCCCAACCTATTATCGACGAAGGAATTATAAGAGGTATCGTTCTTAACCATACTCAATTTTTTTTTCATTCCGCTAGATTTATGATTAACATGTTATTTTGAGTAATTAATAGACGAGGACAATCTTGGTCAAATTAGTTTATATATATATATATAATGATCGGTGAATTTGGGGACCAAATTCCTTAAAGTGGGATAGGGTGTAAGACCCCAGTCAATTAATAAAGGTTAAAATAGAAGTATAAAATATATACTGAAAATGAAAAATGAGGGAAAAGAAATAGATAGAATTATGTCGTGAATTAAGTAATAGATTTGTTTAAAATATTGAACTTGATAAAAATTTCGTATGAATAAATAAAAGTGAACAAAAGGAAAGGTAATAAATTAGTAAAATAAAGAAGGAATAATTTATTTAAGACCCGTCCAAAGGTCAGGCTGACCCATTGAAAATGTTAAAATAATTATATTCCTAATTAACTTGTCATCTAATCACTTCAATGATTTTCTTTAGTTAAACGACACTATAATAATTAATTAATTTAAAAGTGGCCAAACTATATAAATAAGAAGG
The DNA here is from genome assembly GCA_022559845.1 of Amorphophallus konjac. Lineage (NCBI taxonomy): Eukaryota > Viridiplantae > Streptophyta > Magnoliopsida > Alismatales > Araceae > Amorphophallus > Amorphophallus konjac. The sequence goes on from JAHNEJ010001131.1 coordinate 25,546, forward strand.
AATGGCTATTTGTCTACGACGACCATACAAGAAAATTAATATTTTGAGATACAATCAATTTTTCACGACCATCCGAATTTAACTTAATTAAATTAATGGAATTTCACCCGTAGGCCAAATTTTGACTAATTTATAAAAATATAAAAAAATTATATTCTTGTAGAGGATGGAGTGCTTAACAAACTTGTTAACTAGGCCGAGCCCAAAATAAAATTGGATTAAGCCCGAATCAACGATTTTCAGGTAAAACTCGGAGTTTTAGGTAGAACGAGCTTAGTCGATCAAATTCGAACTCAAATCAAGCCCAATTAAGCCCAATCTAGACCCAATCGATAGGCCCAAGCTCGAAGCCCTTTTCCCCTCTGTTTTCCCATGTAAACCCTAACCCTAGCCGCTGGATTTTGAAGATAAACTCGTTGAATCGGTCAACCGCGAACATCACGCGGAGGACTCTTCCCTTTGATCTCCAAGCCCATACACGACTCCTCCTTTGGCCCTAGCCCTATAAATCGATGCCTAATACTCCCGAGAACTCCGTTTTGCTATAGCAGCCGTCGGTGAGGACGATCGAGGGCGTGGTGCGGTGAGGAAAGTGAGGGTTTCGCATTAGGGTTCGCGGTGTCATCTTTCTTTCTCACGATTAAAAGTAGGCTTCTCTTAGGCTGAACCAATAATAGAATATGCCATTTTGTTTGTCTTTCTATCCTCTTTCATTTGATACTAGTTTGCCTAATTTTAGTATACCATGTCGATCGAATTTCTTAGTTTACTCGGAGGTATACCCGAAAAGTTGCTTCACTTTAAGCTCATCTTATGTTCGTTTATCTTAGCCTAAAATCAAATCAAAGCATGCTATCTTATTTGCCTTTGAATGCTCTTTCTAACGGTACCATTTTGCCTAAATTTTGTTCAATATATTGCTCGCAATCGCCGTTTTAGTCAAGGTCTGTCAGGGTTCGTCATCAGCAGATCTCGGGTTTAAAAACGGTCGTACCAGTGATCGCTTGAGGGGGAAACAGTCACGCAATAGACCGTCTTTCCCCCCAATTTTTAGAAAAAAATATATATTATTTTAATTGACGCGTCCTATCTCTAAGGCGCGTTTACATATATTAATTAGTTTAATAATTATGAGATATTATTGACGCGCCCTAGAATGCTGACACCTTCTCGTAGACGCGTCCCGCCTCTTAGACGCGTTCATGCTTTAATTTCAAAAAAAATTTATATATATCAATGGTTTTACTGTAGCGGTCTTCCTAAGACCGTCTTATGCTATTTGCGGCCTGAATAAGACCATTTTTTCTCTTATTTTCTAGCATGAAATCAGCTCTTTTTCCTGCATATTATGCTATGGTTATGCTGTCATATTGCATGCTGCTGAGGCTAAAACATTACAGAACATGTCCAATTTGGTTGCTAGAATAACAAGCTCTAATTTTGATCTTTTCTATCATTTGAGAAAATGTAGAATGAATAATTAAAATCATGGGTTTAACTTGTAAAAATTTTGGTACTATCCTTTAAATTTTTGTTCATAACTTATTACCTTCTTAAGATGGTTTGACGGTCGTGCCACTCCGGTGGTTTCGACTTACTGCTACACTCATTTTTCGTTGATTTTTAAGCCATCAATTCTTGGGCATCGAATACCTCTCCGTCGGATATTCCTTCTGCCGGACTAGGTGTTCATGTTCCGAGGCCTCCGTAAGACTCCGTGAGCCTGGGATTCCCACTAGGACACCGAATAGGTTGTACCACCAAGACCTGAACCATTGGAAGTCTATTTTGGCGGAACAAGGCCCTGTCGAAGTTCTTCCGAAATTCTGTCAGATTTTGAAAACGGTCCTTCTTAGACCGCCACTTATTGGCTGCGGTCTTGACTAGACCGTCTTATTTTCTAAGCCATGTGGCCACTTTTTGACGCGTCCAGTGCCCCCAACGCCTTCATTTAAACGTGTCATGTTTCTCAGACGTGTTCATTACTTTGACCGGACGAGCTTGGTCTAACCCACCTTTTGTGGTTCCCCTCTAGGCCGCCATATTCTTATAGCAGTCCAGTTCTGACCGTCTCTTCTTTCAGTGTTCCAGTATTTCCGTTTCCCGTGGTTTTTGTGTGTTAGACCAATATAGCCTCTTTAGGCTATAATATCTCAAGATTATGACCTTTATTAGTTCCATTCTCAATCATATTCCTATAAATCATCCATCAAAGTCATTTCTATTAAATGACTTACCCTTTTACTAATGAGGAGAAGGTGGCCATGGCTGAAGCTGACTTTGATGCAGATCCTTGTGAAGCCAATAGAACCTCCCTGTAAGCTGTCCAAGCTGATCTGCGTAGAAGCCTTCACAGGGAGGATATCTTCTGGGGTCAAAAAGCCAGAGCCAATTGGCTTCAGCAGGGGGATCATAACACCAAATTTTACCATTTACAGGTAAAACAAAGGAGAGTGAGGATGGCAATCCATAAACATAAACTAGATAATCGAGATTGGTGTGAGGAGACTGTCCTAAAAGAAAAGGCTGTGGATTTCTTCAAACAACACTTCAGTTCCTCTGATCATAATATAAAGCCTGAAGTGTTAGAGACTATTCCTTCCGTCATTTTAGATGAAGACAACATTGCCATTACAGCAATTCTCGATGCAGTGGAAATTAAATTAGCTGTTCACACTCTTTCTCCAGAAAGTGCACCTGGCCCTGATGGATATACGGGGAAGTTTTTCACATCTTCCTGGGATATTATTTTAGATGATGTAGTTACAGCTGTGCAAGGTTTCTTCAAAGGAATGCCCCTGCCACAAGGTACTACCTCATCTTTGATTGCTCTTATTCCAAAAGTGGTATCCCCAACATCCTTTGCTGATATGAGGCCAATAAGTTTATGCAACTTTTCTTACAAAATCATCTCCAGAATTATTAGCAACATGCTGGTGTCCATCCTTCCAAAGATTAGTTCTAAAAATCAAGGTGCCTTCGTCCAAGGCAAGAATACAATGGACACAACCTCATTAGCCTCGGAGATGATGTAAGATATTGGTAGGAAGGTTAGAGGAAACAACATCATTTTAAAGTTGGACATGGCCAAAGCCTATGATAGGCTGGAGTGGGATTTCTTACTTAAGGTCATGAAAGCATTCGGGTTTTCTAATAGGTCTTGCTCTCTTATTGCAATGTTGATTAGCAATTATTGGTTTTCTGTTATTTTCAATGGCTCTCCAACAGGCTACTTCAAATCTACCCGAGGAGTCAGACAAGGGGATACTCTAGCCCCTGCCCTTTTTGTAATTACAGAGGAGGCTTTAAGTCGTGGTATCTCCAAACTATTCAACAGTGGGCAGATTCATCATTATCATGTGCCTCGAGGCTGTCAACAAATTTCACACTTACTCTATACAGATGATACTTTGATATTTGTAAATGGTTTGGCCAAGAACATCAGAAAACTGTTATCTTTCATCAGGATTTATGAAATGTCATCGGGTCAGAAGGTGAATCCAAACAAAAGTAGCTTCATTATATCTTGAAAAGTAGCTCCTGCTACCATCAGAAGATTAACAGAGATAACTGGTTTTCAGCACAAAACAGGGCTCAATTCATATCTTGGTGTTCCCATCTTTGAAGCCAGGAAAAAGATATCTCACTACAAGTATCTGCTGGATAAAATATGTTCAAGATTGGAAAGCTGGAAATCTAAATATCTGTCGCAAGCAGGCAGAAGATGTTTAATCAACTCTGTTCTACAATCTATTCCTTTATACACAGCCAGTGCCTCATGCTTGCCTTCCACCCTCATTGACATAATAAGCAGAATGTGTGCCAACTTCTTTTGGAGCCAAAAGGATGGTCCCAAGCGCCATTGGGTGTCATGGACCAATATCACAAAATTGATTGAGGAAGGTGGTATTGGAATTAGGAGTCTGCATCACTTCAAATAGCAATGGTGGCTAAACAGATATGGGGAATTCTTCATGGCTCATCCTCTAGGTCCAAATATGCAACTTCAAAGTTCATTAATGGCCATCTTAGCACCATTGACAAGTCATTTCCTGCTGGTGTTTGAAAGGATATTTACTGTAAAGCTAGAAATTTAGTTCTTTTCAATACTCGGTGGATTCCTATGGATGGAAAGTCAATTGATTTTCTGAAGGACAATTGTTGTGGATCTGTGTTGGAGCCTCAAGGTAATAGCATTAAGGTTACCCTTAGGGAAGCTATTCTAAATCCCAGCCATGCAGTGTGGACGGTTATTCAGGATCATCTCTCTGAAACAGTAAGCTCCATCCAGCTTCATCAAAGACCTGATCGGTGTGTTTGGGCAGCAACTGCTGATCGGAATTTTTCAAGCAAATCTACATACAATGCAGTTCGTCCCCATGGAAATCTAAGGCAATCTCTTGAGAAGATATGGGGTAGAAACATTTCTCCAAGAGCTTCTTTGTTCTGTTGGTGCCTTCTTCACCTGGCTGTTCCAATGGACATCACTATAAGAGACTGTGGCATTAGCCTCCCCTCCAAATGTGTGTGCTATAATAATAACAATCATGAAGAAAGCTTGAACCACCTTTTTATGAAAAGTCAGATGGCAAGATCCTTGTGGAAACATTTCAGACCTCTTTTTGATTCTCGGTGCAGAATCTCGGAATCTATCACAGTCAATTGCTGGGATATCATATGTTCAGCAGATATAACCAATCCATATGGCTATGCATCAATCCTCTCAATGGTACACATTATATAGGAAATATGGAAGGCTCGCTGCAAAATCAAATATGAAGATAAAGGACTCTCTACTAGAACAATCCAACAACGGATTACGGGCAGGTGGCATACTCTCTAAAACAGGTAAAATTCAGCAGGGCTCCTACTGCAAATGAGAAATTAGCTTTGGAACAGTATGGTTTTTCTTACAGTATCACTACTAAGCCTCCAAAAACAATCAAGTGGTACTGCCCGGCTACATGCTATGCCTTAAATGTTGATGGGGGCTTCTAAAGGCAATCCATGTCCTTCCGAAGGTGGTGGTTGCATTAGTAGCTGCAGAGGTGAGTTCATTTATGGTTTTTCATACTATTATGGTGTGGGGACGAACCTAATGGCCGAGGCGAGAGCATTATTAGATGGGCTGCGAATGGTGGTGAAGAGTGGGCTCCCAATTGCAGTCATATATTCAGATTCTAAGTCCCTTACAACAATGATACAGTCTGGTGAACCTCCTCCATGGACAATCTATAAATGGTGGGACGAAATCAAAGAAATTTTGTTAAGCAATAAGTGGAATCTGCAGCACATTTACAGGGAAGGAAACACTGTCGCAGATGCTCTTGCATCTTTAGCATGCACCACCAGGACTAATGAAGATTTCAAATGCTGGAATGATCTTCCAAGTCGGGCGCGTGGATGTGCCACTGCGGATGTTGCTGGTCTTCCAAGCTGGCGGAATTAGGATGTTCCCGCTTTGAATTGTATTTTCTTTTGCTATCATTTCAGGGGTATGCCCCGTGGTCTCTTTGTACATGATCCATTTGTTATCAATAAAATTAGGGCCGGTTACTATTGGTGGAGATAGCACAAATTGTGCACTCCCCCAAGAGTAATTTGTGCTCTCGTTCATATAAAAAAATGAGCTTGTTGTTGGAACTCTTAAAGAAATCCATACTCCTATGAATCTTACCTTGGTTACATAGCCTGACTTTGGAACTCTTTGCAATTAAATATTATGGATGTCTAGATTTCGTGGGATCTTTGATCCAACCCTCAATGTCAACGCACCAAAGGGGCCCGGTCTGGTCCTGGGGAGAGCGCCCAAAAAGTTCTAGTGCCCATGGGAGTTTTAATGACATGGGGAGGCATTGCCCCGAAGTACTATCTAGCGTGTTGAGTCTACGGCATTCCACATTCTCATGAAATCTTGATATACATGCGTGAATTTCGTGAAAGTACTTGCTTGACGTGACTTGACTTGACTTGATAAATGGTCATTCACATGAAAGTTCTAGTTACTTGCTCTTGATATCTCGACTTACATTATCTCAATTCCTTTTAATTGTCAATTTTCTTCTGTTCATACTGTTTACTTAGTCCGCTTTATTTGTGTTTTACACATCGTTCATTCATATTCATGAAATGGTTAATTACTTAAATTCTACCTGGCGATAGAGTATAAATCCTACTGAGCTTTTTGCTCACTCCCTACTTTAACATTTTTCGGGTAATTCGGTGATCGACATGTATGAAATTGGGAACGTGCCAATGTGATCAAGTGAACTGGAGCTTGGAAACCTGAGTCTTCTCTTCTTTATTTGCTTGAGTCTAGTTAGTGTAGTAAGTTGTGTTCATTTCCCTTTTCTTTGTTTTCTTTTATTGAGTCCATTATTGTAAGTCGAGTCAAATAAAAAATTAAAATTTTGATATCAATAAAAATTATTATTTTTGTTAAAACTTTGTCTCCTTGTATCCTTGGTGTTGTTTTATGTGTTGTTTGCTTGCTTTAATTGACATGACTATTTCGCTGCCACGTTCCGAGCATGCCTTCCGCTGCTATCGATTCGGGGCGTGACATCTTTCCTCTTCTTCTGATCTCACTTCCTTCTCAGATGAGATGGATGAGTTTGAGTGCTCGATCACCTTTTATACAGACGAGCACGAGTCTAGAGTCCCACGAGCTCTTCTACTGATTGGGCTCGTGGAAGACACATTCTCGCCCAAAAATTTCTTCCAGAAAGCACACTTCGAAGGTCCACGTGTCAGGAGCTGATGAAGTTTGATCCACATGTCAGATCTTGAAGATGAAGTAAAACCACGTGGCTTGATCATTCCTGAAGAGCTAGCCACCTAGGATCATGTATCTGTTTAATTCAATTATGGGATCACGTGATCACTAAGTGTTTGATGCTCTCTGCCCTTCAAGTGTATGATCGAGTCCCTGCCAATAAAAGATAAAACATTTCATGAAACACTTTATCATCATAATCAAATATAGATTTAGCCAACATCATATCAGTCAGACACTCAGGTCAGAAGTGTATAAAATGATGTATATGCGTTGATTCAAATATGCAATGCATTAACCTATGTTAGACACATGTAGACCTTAGATGCATGGAGATGATGGATGAAGATAGGAATTAATGAAGATGCACCGACCTGTTAGACAAATACTCTACACGTGCATCGACCTTATGGAACATGTTGCAATACATGCATCGACCTCTAAGATAGAATGCTTGAATATGCATCAACCTTACTTAACACAAGATCCTCTAGTGCACCGACCTGAATGACTAAAGAAGTACACATGCATCAACCTGACAGACTACATGCATAGTGTGCATTGACCTGAAGGTCCATGACTTCAACACTGCATCGACCTTCTAGACTAGAATGCATATGTGCATCGACCTTTTTGTTCAATGTAGTGGGAGATGCATCGACCTTCTAGACTAGAATGCATATGTGCACCGACCTGACTATGCAAAACATCTATCGCTACATTGACCTGACTGTTATAGCTAGCTCACTAGCATTGACCTTTCTCTGACATGCACCGACCTATGCTACAACATAGTTCAAGGATGCATCGACCTATCAGTACTAGACTAAATGTATGCACTAACATGATAAACTATAAAATGAATATGCACCGACCTTCAGAGCTTATGTGGAAATGTGCATCGACCTTAAAGTGCATGACTTCTATATGTGCATCGACCTGAAAGACTTATATGCAAACCTGCACTGACCTAATAGTCCATACTGTAAACAAAGTGCAAAAGGTGCATCGACCTGATAGTCCAACGAAGTGGAAAATGCATCGAGCTTATAGAGCACAAAGCCCAATGTGCATCGACCCTTTAGACTAAAGATGCATGTGTGCGTCGATCTTCTAGACTATGCAAAAGGATGAATGTGCCTCGACCTTGATATGCATCAGATTAGAATGTGCATCGACCTTACCTGATATGGAGAATGTATATGCATCGACCTATATGCTTCAGACTGAAATGTGCATCGACCTTACCTGACAAAGAGAAGGTATATGCACCGACCTTTCAATGCACTTACTGACTCACAATTTGAACAGTAGATTGACCTGTTGTCACTTCAGCTTAACAGTAGTGGTTGTCTTTTCATGACTTTTTGAGTCATCCTCAGAACCTGTTCTGACAGAATTCATACTTCTATATATATGATGATATCATTAATAAATGCATCAAGGTTATATCATCAAGGTTATATATATAATGAGACATAATAATTGACATCATCAAAACCTAGTTGACATCATCAAAACCATAGGGACACAACAATCTAGACACCAATGGAATACCACAATCAGCTATCCTACTGTCCACCGGCACTGCTCTATGAAAGATTTTCCATGTAAACATGGTAGCCCTCGGTGCAATGAAAGGATGCTAGAGCTTCAGCCAAGATCTCCTAGTATTGCCATCAGTGCAGAGCAAACCATAAGCCGACTTAACAAAAAAATTACCTCTTGCGTTTCCAACCCAGACACATACATCCTTTTCCCTGTTCAGAGTAGGATAGAACAGCATTTGGTGATGACTTGACATGCTCCAGGCAGCGTGATTAGAGTCCATAAGCACCTCTCTCACAGAAGCCATTGGAAATTCTTGGAGTCTGACATTGTTACTATGGTGTATCAACTTCAGAACCGGTCCATCACCACTCCAGTTATCTTTGAAAAAATCCACCTCAGACCCATTCCCTATAATCGATCTAGAGTTATTGACAATGAGATTTTTCGCTTGAAGAAAAACATCTTTGGAGATCCCTGCCGGAAAAGGTTTACTAACATCAAAGACATGATGTTTAATGAATCTCTACTTAGCATATCTCAACCATAAAGAAGAGCCATGGATAATGTTCCATAGATTTTTAGCAGCTAAAGAAAGCTGAACATGGAGCAGACTCCGGAACCCAAGACCCCCTTCAATAAGTGGTTTTTGGATGTATTTCCAAGCCACCCAATGCCTTCTTTTCATGCTCGCAGAGCCTCTCTAAAAGAAATTAGCATAGAGCCTGTCAATACTGTGGAGCACAGTTTTAGGAATAGATAAAGCAGATGAAAGGTACACCGACAAGCTCCTAAGAACTGACTTAATGAGGATCCCTCTCCCCGCCTGAGACAGCAGTTTAGATTGCCAACCCTCTAGCTTGCTTTGCACTTTTTCAAGCAGGAGTCTATAGTCTGCAAGTTTATATCTACCTATTTTCAGAGGTACCCCCAAATAATGGAATCCATGAATTTGATGCTTATATCCTGTTAAAGTATGTGTTGTGTGAGCTAGGTTGGGCAGAGCCTTAAGAGATACAACAAAGTTACTCTTCCCTTCATTGATCTTCTGCCCAGAGCTTCTTCATACTGCTTAATAAACTTTAGAAGGACCTTGACATTGTGAACACCAACATTCAAAAAAATTAGTGTATCATCAGCATATAGAAGATGTGAAATTTGCATGCAGTCTCGAGGACCACTATAACCTGGTAAAGCTCCTGAATGAAACAGATTGGAGAGCCCCCTGCTAAGCACCTCTGAAGCAATGATGAAGATGTAAGGCGCTAGAGGATCACCTTGCCAAATCCCTCTAGTGGACTTGAAATATCCTGTACTAGCCCCATTGAAATTAATAGAAAACCAACAATTACAGAGCAACATACCAATGTAAAAAGTAAACCGCATGCTGAAACCAAATTTCCGCATCACAGCAATGATAAAATCCCATTCCATTCTATCACAGGCTTTCGCCATGTCCAGCTTAAAAATGGCATTATGTCCCCTTACTTTCCTGCCAATGTTCCCCATCCGCTGCCTAGCAATCGCCACATTTTCTAAAATAAAATGCCCTTTGATAAACACCCCTTGTTCCTCAGAGACAATGCTTGGTAGAATGGGCGCAATTCTCTCACAGAGGATGCGAGATATGATTTTGTAGGAAAAATTGCATAAGCTAATCGAGCGGAAGTCGTTAAAAGAACGTGGTTCAGGCACCTTGGGCACCAGAGTGATCCGAGATGAGGAAATTCCTCTAGGCAGAGGGAAACCTGCAAAGAAGGCCTACACAACATCAACAACATCTTGCCCAATAATGTCCCAGGTACTAGTGAAAAAATCACCTGAAAAGCCATCAGGTCGAGGCGCACTCGAGCCTTTTAATGACCAAACAGCTTTCCGGACTTCCTCCACATCAGGTGTTACGCAGAGGATGGAGTTATGCTCCTCTGTAATCAAAGTCGGTACACTGTCCAGCAAGTTAGCATCAACAGAATGAGCTTCGGAGGTGAACATGTTTTTAAAGTAATCTTCTGCATGGTTTCTTAGAGTATCTTGGTCAGAACACCAGGTGTCTGAAACACCAACCTTAAGTCGATGAATAAAGCCTCTACGTCGATTGCATTGAGCGACAGCATGATAGAAAGTAGTCTTCTTGTCACCACTTTCAATCCAATCAATTCTCACCTTCTGATTCCAGAACATCTCTTCCCTGTGCAGAGCTTGGCGAAAGACAGCATTGGCTGCATTCAGTCTCTCTCTGTTGGTTTCTGAGGGATGAGTTTCAAAAGCATCCTGCGCACAGGCCACCTCAGCTTCCGCTCTTCTTACAGTAAGAGTAACATCTCCAAACACATCCTTATTCCATATATGAAGAGCTAATTTAACTACTTTAAGCTTCACAAATAATCTAATGAGAGCATTAGGATGGACTGTATGAGCCATATGCCAAGCATTATTCACAACCTGCAAAAAGGAGTCATGGGAGCACCACATTTTCTGAAAAATGAATCTGTTGGACCAGGAGAGCGGGGTCCCGAAGGACAGAAGCAGCGGGGCACGGTCAGAGGGGCCTTTGGGTACGTGCTTCACCCAAAGGTTCGGTAAGGAGGCCTGCCCAGCATTGTTCAGTAGCACCCCATCCAGCCTTGCCCGAACATTAGCCAACCCAACTCTATTATTGGACCACGTCATCTGAGGGCTGGTAAACCCAGCATCAAAAAGCTCGGCTGTGCAAACGAAAGAATTGAAGTCTGCCATAGATGCCAAAGCAGGGAAAGCCCCACCAATCTTCTCACACGGCCGCAAGATATAGTTAAAATCTTCACCCAACAACCATGGAATAGCCAGAGAAGATGCAAAGGACAGCAAGTCATTAAACATAATCTACCGATCCTGAGGGTTACATGCAACATAGACAAAAGTATAGAAAGCAGAGAAAGAAGTGCCTGCCTTCTGCCCAAGGGAAATAAATTGAGAGGTAGAAGCAGTGACTTCCAAATCAAGACTGGCTTGCCAAAAAACCTAGATCTTGTACTCTTCCTTATCATTACCAGCGTATCTTTCCAATTTGAGGTAAGTACTTAACTTAGGAGTTTTATTAAAAGCAATCATAGGTTCACTAATTGCAACAATACCAGGCTTGTAATTTTTAACAAAATGCTTAAGGCTTCTATGGGAAGCCATATTTCCTACACCTCTAATATTCCAGATTAAGATAGAATTTAAAAAAAAAATTTCCTACCATGGTCCTCCGCCGATCTTGCTGGAGATCTAGTGAGGACCCCGCCTCCTTGAGTACACTTCGAATTAACAACCTTTTTCTTTTCCATGTTACCCTGTTGCATGAGGCTATTATCATGAGCATCCTTAGCAGCAACTCGCTGACCCACCTCCTTCAACTACAGAGCGAGTTCTTCAGAGGATAACTCAAAATCATTGGGAACAATGTTACACCTTGCACCTAAAAGGTCTGATCCTATAGCAACATTAAGGCACTGTAATTCCTCCATATCCTCGGGATGTGTTTGCATGATAGCCTTAGCTAGAAAGGTTCTACGTGACAAAACTTCACATACCCCCATTTTCATCCCCTCAGTAACATGAGACTGTTCATCATGCTTTTGTTCACCCTCATAACGCATGGTAGAGTTAAAATCCACTATAACAGCACTCGACTAGAATTGTTGTGAGGTACGACCCTCCGCCTGGTCCAGAGACGAAAGAACAATAGCAATCTCCCGGGCCTCCACGTTCTTGACCTCCACCCCTTCCTCCTCATGATGTAAATTAGTAATTAATCGTTGAAAGGCATTGCTAACAGGGACACTGACATGCTCCTCATGGGAAGAGTTCTTGCACTGACCCCGCTGTTGCACCACCCGCCAGTCCAGTCTAGGCTTAGTACCCCCCTTCGCTAACTCAGCACCAGTGGAGTGTGAAGGATGCCCACGAACCTCCTTATTCTTCTTTTTGAATTGATCATGATTATGTCTGATTCTCCTACAAAAAGAACAGATGGCAGGAACCCTATGAAAGTTCACATGTTGCCTGAAACCTGCATCACCATCACCAATCCAAATACGATCGTTGAGAGGGTGAGCAACATCCACATCAACACAAACAAGAGCTTCAGTAGTTTGAGTCCATGCTAGGGTGGAATCATGAATTCTGAGAACCGGTCCAAAATTCCCAGCAATGGACTTAAGATAATCTTCATTGTATAGGTTAACCGGCAAGTTCGGGAAACCCACCCATATCGGCATGGAAGTAGGATCAGAATTGAAATCAAATTGACTATTCCAGCGAAAGAAATGGAAGAGAAAACCTTTGATGTATAGGTTCTTGTGTACAAGAACCTTTAAGAAATCTTCTTCGACCTCAGAACGTAACAACACATGCCTGGGATTGAGTATACTGATGATCAAATTCCCCACTAACGACATTCGCTGGGTCAAGCAGCTCTTAATCTCAGGGATAGAAGGCCGGCCATAAGAGCACTTAGCAACGATGGCATGCTTAAGGGGTTCTTCCGACCTACATACCTCATCCAAGGAGAAAAAAACTGCAGGATGTCCATCATCTGTGAAGGTAGGCTGCTTCCGTAGATGTTCTACTTTGGTTGGCCGCAGGGAGGCAGCGAGCGCCTGAGCAAAGGAAATAGGACGAGTTCCACTGGACCCTGGCCACACATCGCCGTCCATGGCAAACAACCTGGATGGCCGGCAGCCCCTCCGGGCGCCGACCAGCAGAACGTAGGCGGGAAGCAGAGGTCGCTCCGCACCCTGCGCTCCTAGCCGATGCGATGTATCATTCCGAGGGTTCTTCCAATTCGTATGTCTCGTGGCTTGGGTGCGCCGGATTAGGCCTCACGTCGTTTCAATGAAACTTGGGAATTCTGAGTTTTGAGAGAGAGGTTAACCCGACGCACTAGTTTGGGCGTCGGATTCGGCCATGCCATATTAGGCGATGAGTTCTTCTGAAATATACTAGAATAGAGCAAGACCTTCTTCCATCAGAGCTTTGTGGCTCAATTCAAACTTGTTAATCACCAACTTTTTATTAAGGTAGGAGTTGATTGATTCAGTTTTGTGTGAGGTTCATACTCAAGCACAAATTGTCTCAATTTGAGGCAGATCAGCGAAGTGTTTTGTTGACAAAATTGTCCATGGTATATTAATATCATGGGTAGTTTAGTTGTTCATTAATATCATCAGAGAAAATTTTAGCAGCATCTCCCCATATCTTGGAGGGTCACGAGGGAAAAGTGGAGACTCTCCCACTGGATTCCCAGGGCAAGCTCCTAAATGCTGGGAGGCCAACACGGCGACCGGCGAACCCGAACGGAAGGAAACCCCGAGGGCTAGCCTACGAGGGGCACCGATGATCCGGGGGTTATCAATGGGACAGCCCGGTCGGGACGGAGACCCTGAGGGCTAGCCTATGAGGGGTTCCATAAACTCATGGGCTCCCACAATCCCAGATAGGGGACGTGGGTTTAAGTTTCTGTCGGACCGAGGGATCCATTCATATTCGCGCTTAACGGCCCATTGGGCTCCACGTCATGAGAGGATGGGTCCATGTGGCCCTTTGGCGGTCCAGAAGAAAAAAATAGTAATGGACATATTGATGGGGAATGTTTCCCCCTCCCCGGCTGGTGGATTGATACTCATACACATGAGAAACATGGCACTTATAGGAATACTTTCATATCACCCGAATAGAAAAGCTATGGAGCTCACAGAGAGGGACAACAAACGAGCATGGTTGTGTAAGACCAATACTCAAACACTTAACAAATAGAAAGTGTGGAAGCGATTCTGATATTTGAGAAGGTAGCATCCTGGTTGCGAGAACGGCCATACCCCATCTGACTCATGACTGTGAGTGGAGGGGCCATGACAAAGCTCGTTTTAGAGACTAGTAGAGGAGGCTACATCCATGACGAGAAGAAGAGCGTACATCAAACACACGAAGCAACCCATACATGGTCAATGCCCGAGGGTACCCCGGGGAGGGGGAAACGTTAATATAGCCCTTGAGTAGCACAGGGCACATTATGCGTCAAAATGAAAATTCGAACAGTAGTGCGTGGGCGAGGGAGAGCATAGCAGATAGAAAGAGGGGGGCACCGAGATGTGACAGAGATATTCATGCCCTAAATGACATTAATTTGCCAAAGAATGGCTAAAAGTATTACATATGAAGGCACGGTCAGAGTTGTCTTCCGGAGACCGGCCATCGTACATCATAGTATTGGAATGGCAGAAGAGCACATGGGGCAGATATTATATGGAAAGGATGTTGGGACTGGTGCGATGGATTCAGAGGGGGGTGAATGAATATATCCTTAAGTATTTTCCCAATTTAAAAATTAAATAAACTGAGATGCGGAATTAAAAACCCACGGATGCCTTAATCAGCTTAGATGCACTCTTCTAATGATGGAAGGAAGATCAGATAGACTATACCTCTGATCTACTCCATATAAGCTAAAGAGATGACTCAGTTCATCTAATCAACTAGACTCTATCAAGACCAGAATCAAACACACGGTGTGCAAACCTATCTCCCACTAGATATAAGAAACAGATCGTACTTATGCATACATCTAGCTAATCGAATAAGGCAATCAAACCACAGTAGACAAGGGGATTTTTAGGTGGTTCGGTTTGCTGACCTACATCCACCCCACACTCCAACTAGAGTGTGGATTCTGCTGATACACAGCTTAAACCGCTGGGCCTCACAGCTTGCCTACAACCGCTGACTAACATCTTGACCGCTGGGCATTACAGCTTTGCCAACCGCTGGGGACTACAGCTTAACCCGTCCAGAGGAATCATCCTCTGCCCGCTGAGCAACACAGCTTGCTGTCCGAGGTATACACCTCGCCCGCTGAGCAACACAGCTTGCTGACCAGAGGAATCCTCCTCCGCAACCGCTGAGCAATACAGCTTAGCGCTGCTGACTAACAGCTTGAAACAAAGGTAAAAAGAAAAACAAAGGATGATGAAACACAGCGACTGAAAGCTGTAAAAGATAGAACACAACGTGGCTCTCAAAGAGCTAGCTGGCCTGGATTTGATCCATGGTCCAGTAGAGGCAAATCTTCAGCTGAAGCTTCTTTTCTTCTCTTCTAACTCTTGATCTCTCTTTCTGTCTCCTTTTTCTTTCTTCTTCTTCGTCTCTTTTCTTCTCTGCTACCCTCTCTTTCTTTTTTCACGAACTCTTTTTCTCTTCTTCTCTCTTTCTCTTCTATCTGGATCATACAGACTCTTTCTGCTTCTACTCTTCTAATGTAACTTTTGATCCTCTCTGCACGAGCATCTTCTCCAGATGGAGAAGTCTTCTTTTTATAGCAGGAGCAGATAGGTGGGCGTGTGTCCTCCATGAATTCCCGCCCTAGCGTCTTGAACACGTGGCAGTATTTCAGCCGGCTACACTACACGTGTCACGATCCTAGCACTTCCTCCATTCTTGGATCACGTGCCCTTCTTAAGCTCCTCGAGCAGCAGTCCTGTCAGATCAGGCTTGTTATCAGTGTGAGTTAATCTGAAAGCAAAGAAAGGATGCATCGAGTAAGTTTGATATTTGAACTGAGCCTATACAGACTTGATACACAAAATGCAGTGTGCATATAAGAAAGTATGTACAACGAGAATGAATGCACAGACATGTCATCCATGAATGTACAGACTTTGAATGCATGTAATGCATTTTGCATATGGAGAAGTATGCACATTGAAAGTGAATGTACAGACATGCCAGCAACGAGTGTATGGACTTAGTGTGCATGCGGCAACGATGTATATACTTGCTGGTGTGATGATGCATGAACTTAACCACTCGTACCAGCAATGGAATGTATAGACTTTGAATGCATGGTAAAGAGTGTATAGACTTTGTTTTGAAAGATTGCACAAATGCCACTAAAGACTGTACACACGTTGAACGTGTGAAATGCAGTTTGCATCTATCAAAGTATGCACAGCAAAGATGAATGCTTAGGCATGCTGTAAAAGAATGTACAGACTTTGCGTGCATGCGCCAAGATGATGTACATACTTGTTAAAGTGATGCACGGACATATCAGCAGAGAATGTGCAGACTTTGTGTATGCGTGAAACAACCGAATTCACTGACTATGCTTATGAATGTATAGACTTGATAGCATGCAGCGATGTATAGACTTGATAAATGATGCACAAACTTAGATGCTCATATCAACAATGGTTGTACAGACTTGCTCATATCAACAACGGTTGTACAGACTTGCCACCAAAGAATGTACAGACTTGGAGTGCATGGTACAAAAGATGTACAGACATGCCGTCGAAGAATGTACGAACTTGTGTGTGCAATGTACAAGCAGTGCACAGACATGCCATCGAAGAATGTACATACTTTGCAATGAACTATGCGCCGACTTTGTATGCATAATGAACATGCATCGACTTTATATTGAAACAACTGATGAATGCACCGATGCAGTGTATGCATATGGCAGATATTGCAACGATGCACAAGGTGATCAATCATTCATACTCATAGTGCTTGCTGACATCAAAACCATAGGGACACAATAATCTCCCCTTTTTTGATGATGGCAACACTATGAGTCACACAACACTATGAGTCACACAGACCCAAACTATTCTCCCCCGTTGACTTCATCAAAAAGAAAATAGTTTGAGTGAGAAATTAGGCAGGTATGAAAAGATTGATATAACATCTCCCCCTTTAACAACATGAAAGCACATTAGAGCTAGCTATTCTCCCCCAAAGTGCAATATGACACCACATATTCTGCCTGGATAAAAAGGAAGAACAATCATACAAGAAACTCCCCCTGAATAAAGGAATACAATCAACAAGCACAGGGGCAGTTAGACAATCAAGTAACAATCCTCCCCCTTTAAGAAGCAATAAATGAAATCTGTTCAACATGAATGCTTGACTACTCTCCCCTTAAATGCAGATGACCTAGAACTTCTCCCGAAGTGCAGGAATGAACTCTAGTTATCCAATGAAGCAATCTGAAATCTGCCATCACAAGGAATCTAAAACAATAATGGTTGTGGCACCTCACACATGTATGGATAGAATAAAATAGGTGGAAAGTCCACAGAACCAGAACCGGTTACAAAAACAAGATGGAAGATTCCAACAGTGTGGACAAGAGTAGGGGTGAGAAACAGTCAAAGCACAGAACATCTCAGGAATCAATCAACTGATAAGAGAGGATTATCAACAAGGAGCCTGTTGATCAAGTTTTCAGGGGTGAATCAGATCATGAGGGATTGTAAGGCATGCACCACTACAATAAGTCTTAACATGAATAGACTCTCCTATCATAGAGGGTTATGAATTGGCAACTTGATCAACCTGATTTAATTATGATGTATACCAAATTTGTCAATTAAACTCAATACTTATATCTGAATTCAATTTTTAATAAAGGTGAACCAAATAATCAGATAACACTCAGGACCAATCATCTTTATCTTACACGCATGATCTCAATGACTCCTTTGAGAGTTACACAGATTAGTATTGAGATTAAACACTTTTACAAGAGCATGAGTTGACAGAGTTTGCAAGATATTTTCATTTGGAGCACATTATACTTTTCCTGAGCGATTTAAGTTGATCAACACCTTTTTACTTGAGGCACAACACGTCTCAGGTGAAGTGACCCAGTTACTCAGTGTGATAACTGTCATTGCCTCTCAACACTGAGACCAGAGTTACAATAGAAATGTCTTTTTACGTGAGGAGACACCTTGATTAGAGGCCAGACTCCCCAGTTACTCAACACACACATGCCATTGCTCTGTCAGGTTCTCAATAAATTTTCACCAGAGATAACTATGGCACTTCATGACGTCGGTTTACTCTATTTCATGTATAGAAAACCCCAGTTTCTTAGTGACCAAAGTCATTACATTACTAACCGATTTTCCTTTTAGTCAGACTCTTCAAAATTAATGTTCAAGAACAATACTCACTCTATGTATCTCAATCAAGGTAGCCTTGATTTCAAATTTTCAGAATTCAGATGAGTGAGTCTAAGGTTTTCATGACACATGAGGTTAAAATTTATTAAAGCTTATCAATCAGATATTTTCAAGTCATTTAAATGCAAATATGAGAATACATAAACCTTATATCATTCTGATTCAGTGGTCATTCTTAAACCTATATGATAGAAGTTTCTACATGATTCTCAGACTGAATTGCAAGGCATGCAGCTTGTGTTCCTCAGATCAGTTCAAAAATACAGCTGACCAGCTAATCAACAATAGAAACAAATCAATCACACCAGCTAAGAAGTATGTGAAGGATGAGTGTGAACTGGTGGAAGAGTCAACAACAAGAGAGAAAAGCATTAGAAGAGAGTATACCAACAAGCAGTAGCTGAGTCTGGAATACAGACAGATCAGCTATTTCAGTGAAGACAGTAGAGAATTCAATTGAAACAAATTGAGAGCATTAGAAGAACCAATAAACTAGATAGGAAGATTTCAGGTGAAAGTGAACAAGGTGATCTAAAAAGCTCCCTCTGTCTAGATGCATCATGTAATCAACAAAGCATGAGCAACAGTATGGTTAACCAAGAATGGTTGAACTCCCCCTGACTAAGTGCAATGTATGAAGATTTTAAATGCAACAAGTGCAATGACAGAATGCAGGGAGTTTTGACAAATTATGCATCATGAACAAGGATGTATAATGCATTCATCAAACGGAATTGTCATGATATTCAAGCATCTGGAGCACACAAATTCAGAAGATAGAATTTAAACAGAGTTTTTAGAACTAACCTGAAGTGTAGGACCTTGGGGGTTACATTCTTGAGTGCCTTGGTTTATTAACCCCCTTTATTCATTTCCAAGGCACACCTGCAATACAGCAAACTATTTGGCATGGGCAGGTACCCAAATAGTCTTAGGTCCTGCATGGTTAATAGCACCTTTGATGGGTGCTTTCCACAGTCCTTGGGCTTTTGAGTCATCAAATATCATTGAACGACAGTCATTCATGGAGTGCCCAAATTGCCCACAATAATGACAGGAAACAACATTCTTTGATTTCTTGTTGTGCATACAATTATTAGCATGAAATTTTTGTGCATTAACATGAAATTTTCTATTATTAGCATGAATATATTGTTTTCCATAACCTGCCATCCAGCAGTCAGAGGATCGGTGGCCTAACCTTCCACATTCAAAACATGCAAGCGATTTTTCCTTAAAAGCAAAATTATTTCTACCAAAAACATTTTCTTTTGTAGGAAGGTTGACATGTTTAGAGTTGAATTTTCCGCTTTGAGCGTGCCAACAATCCTTGACTGTGTGGCCATGCTTTCCACAGTGAGAGCAAGCAGAAGAGTTTCTTCTATGAAAACTAGACCAGAATTCAGTAGCCATATTACCAGATTTGTTAGATGGATGGCCATGAGGTCTCCTTGGAACAGTGGTTCTCCTTGGAGCCTTAAACTCATTCTTCTTCAAGAACCAGCAATCATGGTTTGCATGACCAGATCGTCCACAATGGGAACATTTGAGTTGCCTCTTCTGGGCAAACTGATTCTTGGGTGAGCTTTTAATAAAATTCATATGTGTATTTCCTAAATTTTTAATTTTCTTCATTCTATTATGAGCATTCAATTCATCAGATTTCAAGATATAGCAGTTATGCATCATATGACCGAATCTTCCACAATAATGACATGATCCCTTTTTGAGGTGAGTGTGTGAGAGATCATGTGTCTTGTGTACAGCGTTCTTTGTACCAGCAGGAGTGTTTTTGTTCTTTTTCTGTAGATTTTCATTCCTTTTCAGTTTCTGAATTTGTTTTACAGATTTGGAATTGATAGTGGATTTTTGATTTTTCTGAGTACTGAATTCGAAGATAGGTACACTAGATGTACTAGTTGGCTTAGAGCTACACACGAATGAAGTGTGAAGCTTACTGTCAAGGCCCTTTTTATTTGCTGGGTTAAAACCCAGACCCTCACGTTGGAAATTAATTTTGCAACCAAGGAGTTTATCAAAATTATCCTTTCCACTCACAAATTTTTTAAGAGATTTGTTCAAGTCAGAGATTTCAGATTCAAAATTTGAAATATTAAGTTCTAGGCCAACAATTGCAGTTTCATAGGAAACGACCTGATTATGCAGTGCATCATTCAGATTTTTCAATGTTTCATTTTCCTATTTGAGTTTGAGCTGATTTTTAAATTGATTTCCATCAACAACACATTTTCCTTTTTCTAGAGCAAGCAGTCTCTCCGACATAACAATGTTTAACTGCTTCAACTCTTCATTCCCTTTTTGTATCAGTTTCAATTTTTCATTTTCAGATCTCAAAATTTTGATTTGTTCAGCAGACTTTTCGTCATTAGTAATGGAACTTAGCTTTTCTATTAGAGCTTCTTCTCTCTGTTCATCTTTCAAACTTTTATTGAGCAATTCATTATTCTCATCTCTTAATGCGGCAACAAGATTCTTATACCATTCAAGATCAATATGAAGACTCTCGTTAACTTCTTTCAGACATGAGCAATCCTTGCAAGCAGATTCACATGTAGTTTCAGCATTGACTTTTAAGCTCTGTTTCCTAAGACATTCATTCTCAGATTTTAAGACATTCAATTCAGAGCTAACACACTCTAAATCTTTTACCAGTTTTTCATTCCGAACTACATTATTGTTATGAGCCTGATCATCATCAATCAAGCTAAGTCTTTCCTTTAGTTCAGCAATTTCACAAGCAAGCTCTTGATTTTCCTTTTTGTGTAAACTAATTTGTTTCATAAGCATTTCTTTTTCAGATTTCAAATGATCTATATCTGAATTAATAGAATCAAACTCTTTTAGTTGTCTTCTAAATATGTCATTTTCTGTTTTCAGGAGTTCCATGTCCTCACCTTCAGAATTAGCATTCACATGGTTATTTAACTTCTTTTTCAATGATTTATTTTGTTTTTTCAACTGTTCGCAAGAACCAAGTAAATCATTGTATACTTCAATCCAATCATCCACAGTATAATTTTCAAATTTAGAAGGTACCTCATCTTCATCTTCTTCTTCATTTTCTTCTTGCTGTCCATCATCATCAACCATCAGACATGTGTTGTGATTCCTGGTAAGCTTTAGTTTCTCCAAAATCTCCTTGGCAGACCTGCAAGAAGAAACACATGAAATTAGAGCTATGTCAAGTGATGCTTTCATTAAATCTAATGCTCTGGAGTTGACAGAGTCTTTCAATTTATCCTTATCAGTCCATCTAGATTTATCCCTCGATAATTTATGTGGACCGTGAGTTATCACCTTCCAAAGGTCAGGATCGGTTGATTTTACATACCGATGGAAGTTCTCTAACCAAAGCTCGAAATCATTACCTCTAAATATTGGGGGATGCGCCATCGAGAGATGATAGATGCACCGTAAACAAATGAGCAAATCAAGGCACTAAATCAGTGAAACAAAAACACTGAACACAAGAGACTCACTCTGAAATGCACCATAGAAGTTGTAGGATCTGCTGCGGATCGTTGGATCCAATGCACAGTAACCTGCTCTGATATCAATTGTTGGGACTGGTGCGATGGATTCAGAGGGGGGTGAATGAATATATCCTTAAGTAGTTTGCCCAATTTAAAAATTAAACAAACTGAGATGCGGAATAAAAAACCCACGGATGCCTTAATCAGCTTAGATGCACTCTTCGAATGATGGAAGGAAGATCAGATAGACTGTACCTCTGATCTACTCCATATAAGCTAAAGAGATGACTCAGTTCATCTAATCAACTAGACTCTATCAAGACCAAAATCAAACACACGGTGTGCAAACCTATCTCTCACTAGATATAAGAAACAGATCGTGCCTATGCATACATCTAGCGAATCGAATAAGGCAATCAAACCACAGTAGACAAGGGGATTTTTAGGTGGTTCGGTCCGCTGACCTACATCCACCCCACACTCCAACTAGAGTGTGGATTCCGCTGATACACAACTTAAACCGCTGGGCCTCACAGCTTGCCTACAACCGCTGACTAACAGCTTGACCGCTGGGCATTACAGCTTTGCCAACCGCTGGGGACTATAGCTTAACCCATCTAGAGGAATCCTCCTTTGCCCGCTGAGCAACACAGCTTGCTGTCCGAGGTATCCACCTATCCCACTGAGCAACACAGCTTGCTGACCAGAGGAATCCTCCTCCGCAACCGCTGAGCAATACAGCTTAGCTCTGCAGACTAACAGCTTGAAACAAAGGTAAAAAGAAAAACAAAGGAGGATGAAACACAGCGACTGAAGGTTGTAAAAGATAGAACACAACGTGGCTCTCAAAGAGCTAACTGGCCTGGATTTGATCCATGGTCCAGTAGAGGCAAATCTTCAGATGGAGCTTCTTTTCTTCTCTTCTAACTCTTGATCTCTCTTTCCGTCTCCTTTTTCTTTCTTCTTCTTCATCTCTTTTCTTCTCTGCTACCCTCTCTTTCTTTTTTCACGAACTCTTTTTCTCTTCTTCTCTCTTTCTCTTCTATCTCGATCGTACAGACTCTTTCTACTTCTACTCTTCTAATGTAACTTTTGATCCTCTCTGCACGAGCATCTTCTCGAGATAGAGAAGTCTTCTTTTTATAGCAGGAGCAGCTAGGTGGGCATGTGTCCTCCACGAATTCCCACCCTAGCGCCTTGAACACGTGGCAGCATTTCAGCCTGCTGCACTACACGTGTCACGATCCTGGCACTTCCTCCATTCTTGGATCACGTGCCCTTCTTAAGCTCCTTGAGCAGCAGTCCTGTCAGATCAGCTTGTTATCAGTGTGAGTTAATCTGAAAGGAAAGAAATGATGCATCGAGTAAGTTTGATATTTGAACTGAGCCTGTACAGACTTGATGCACAAAATGCAGTGTGCATATAAGAAAGTATGTACAATGAGAATGAATGCACGGACATGTCATCCACGAGTGTACAGACTTTGAATGCATGTAATGCATTTTGCATATGGGGAAGTATGCACATTGAAAGTGAATGTACAGACATGCCAGCAACGAGTGTATGAACTTAGTGTGCATGCGACAACGATGTACAGACTTGCTGGTGTGATGATGCATGAACTTAACCACTCGTACCAGCAATGGAATGTATAGACTTTGAATGCATGGTATAGAGTGTATACACTTTGTTTTGAAAGATTGCACAAATGCCACTGAAGAATGTACAGACGTTGAACGTGTGAAATGCAGTTTGCATCTATCAAAGTATGCACAGCAAAGATGAATGCTCAGACATGCTGTCAAAGAATGTACAGACTTTGCGTGCATGCGCCAAGACGATGTACAGACTTGTTAAAGTGATCCACGAAACATATCAGTAGAGAATGTGCAGACTTTGTGTATGCATGAAACAACCGAATGCACTGACTATGCTTATGAATGTATAGACTTGATAGCATGCGGCGATGTATAGACTTGATAAATGATGCATGAACTTAGATGCTCATATCAACAACGGTTGTACAGACTTGCCACCAAAGAATGTACATACTTGGAGTGCATGGTACAAAAGATGTACAGACATGCCGTCGAAGAATGTACAGACTTGTGTGTGCAATGTACAAGCGGTGCATAGACATGCCTTCGAAGAATGTACATACTTTGCAATGAACTATGCGCTGACTTTGTATGCATAATGAACATGCATCGACTTTGTATTGAAGCAACTGATGAATGCACCGATGTAGTGTATGCATATGGCAGATATTGCACCGATGCACAAGGTGATCAATCATTCATACTCATAGTGCTTGCTGACATCAAAACCACAGGGGCACAACAAAGGAAATTCAATGGGAATGGGAAAGCCAAGGGCTCATATCATCGCCCATCTTCATTATAAATCATAAGAGATTTCGGAGAAAGGGAGGGGGAACACGACTGAAGCCTTTTTACAGAACCCACCTCTACTCTCTGGGTAGAAACAGAGTATCAGAAAGGTGAATCTCCCTCTTCGCTCCAGACCTCCCTTCTGCGGAAGACTGGGATGGTGGCCAGTCTGAGTGTTTTTCTCTCCAGGGTAGGGTTCCTTCTCTTCCTTTTTTTTGTTTCTCCCCTCTGACTTCCTCCCTCTTTTTTCTTCATCGCATTGGCCCCTTATATAGAGCTATACCTATTGGGCTTTAATCTAGCGTGGCTAGTAGCACGCCGGATTTGGCCGCGCTATAATCAGGGGCTCCGGGTGGAGCCAAGCGCGCCGGTATTGGCGGCGTCGGGTGAAGGTGAGCGCAGGCATCGAGCGTGCCGTTTTAACACTTCTCTTTGACTTTTGTTCGAATCGAGTCCATTTGTGAGTTCCGAATGGGCTTCAGGGGCTATCTTGAGCCCATATTACTTCGACCTTGCGAGATTATCATGAGAAAATACCCTGCAGGCTGTCGGACGCTTGAATAATAACTTCTGGCATGAGCCGAACCCTCAATTCGGTCACCTGGGTTTTTCACTGGTATGACCCTCAACACTGTGATCCGTGCTACCAGGTCTGCTCTGTGCATCTGCGTAGCATTCTCGTCGAGTGGGTGACCACTCGGAGCACTTTCGTCTTGTCTGGGCAACTTTTCGGCCACTTACGGACCTTTCTGGTAAGAAGACGTACCTGATTCGGATTACTCGGGTTTTCCACTGACATGGCCGTCGACACTTTGTTCTATGGAGCGGGGGCATTCTTTCACCTCGGGAGGGTTTCTTATCAGGTGGCGGACCACCAGGTATATTCTCGTCTTGATCGGACGAAGTATGGGGTTCATTTGGCATGACCGAGTCGATGCCAGTTTGTTGGGTAGGCCGTATTCATTGACGGTTTGTTGTAGACTTCTTCCAGACATCCTGAGGTGATGAGTTACAGAGTCCCTGATGATCCTGTCAGGTACCCTGAGGCTTCAGCAGTCCGAGAGGACCCTTCTTTGTTGATTTTCTTCAACTTTTACACACCAACAGGCCGTATTCTTCCATCATTCAGGCATGTTTGCCATCTGATTATATTTTAGGTGCCAATACTCTCCCAACATATTCCGGGGCCTGGGAGATGCTGCCGAAATTTCGTTCAGAATTTGTGGTTTAACTCCGCATCATGTTTCTAAGGTTTTCCGCTTGGTTTTCACCCCATTGTGGTAGCGACCTCACGGCTACTCACGTCGGATTATGAGAGCAGCGTACCCAATTTAAGGGAATAAATTATTAATAGGTGTTGTTCCCGGCATGCATTGTCCCGACAACATACGAGTCCATCCAAACATGGTCACGCCAAGTCCACACTCGTGGACCCATATGTGTGCACCGCAATGCTATAAGCAGTCTCAAAATAAAAAGGTAGCTACTGATCAACGACCATGCGAGTTATATGGACCACTTAGAGGGTTAGCCCTTGGGTTTCCCACTCATCATACGGTACGGGATTGCCATCTGGGCACGACCATCTTTTCGGAGTTCGTCTCGACTCTTCGTGGATGATTCTCCTATTTTTACCCCAACACTCTTCGGGACAGGGGAGATGCTGCCAAAATTTTATTTGAATTTATCGAATAAATATGTGAATAAATTAATAAATAAGATAATAACAACATAATATCAAACAACCTGCATTAAGTTAGAATCGACTTCTATTCCCGATTCAATTTCAGCATACGTTTTCAAATAAAGAAATCAACCCCCATATGTATATTTGTTCATACCTGATTGCATAAACACATGCACGAGTGCTTGCATTTACTGATTCTATGGTATATGAAATGGTAATTTGTAGATAGTTAGGCTACGCTTGACTGGAAGCTATCACTAAGCGTGAGGTGGGTTTCGAACCCAAGTTCTCTGCCTTGTACCAAGAACCGATTAAATAGAATAAATATAACCATACTATGTGCTTGCATGCATGATTTATCCCGCTCCCACTTCATAAAACAAACATTACGTTCACACATTTTCTTCGGCCCCGAGGACCCTTCTACTTTGACGATTAATCAAGGGTTGTCCTTCTCTCGAAAGGATGTAATTAACACCATAGCCTTTATGGTATGGCAGACTTCTGTCCCGACACGATCACCCACTATTGTTTGATTGGTCAGACGAGCATACAATAAACTTGTCACTCAGTGACTGGCACGCCTACGTAATAAATAAAATTAATAAATTAAATAAATATAATAAACCCCAAAATAATAATTAATAAATTCCCATCCCCACAATGTGGAGGACACCTGCACCTCATACTAAAGTTCCTCTATCTCTTGATATATTCCGAGGTTGTTTCATCAATACTCTACCTGAATGTGTATAATTCAGCCACAGTCACTTCTCTCTCAGTGACGTGGAATCTTTCTCTAAACTTCCGCTGCATATCTGGCTAGTCATTGATAGACCCAGCCAACAGGTTTGAGTACCATTTGATCGAAAGTGAATCTCGTAAGTGAGGACTTGAAGAATTTCAACAAATAGGATTCATCAGTTGCCAAATCACCTACCACATTGATATAATAGGCTATATGTTCTTCGGTGACCCCTTCCCATTGAACTTGTCAAATTTTAGTGACTTATTAACACTGGGTGGTAGTTGCTTGGCAGCATGATGAACTGGGCATGGTACTTTGTACACATCAAAAGAGGTGTAATCATCACTGCCTCTTTCTACCCGCTTCATCTCGATCATCTGCTCCACCATTAGATTATTCATCATGGCTGGGGCAACCAGGCTTGGATGGAAATGAACATGCTGCATTTGCGGTGTCGTCAGCACTATCGCCTGAGGCATGGTAGTAGTCCCTTGGTACTAAAGAGATGGAGGTTGTACCAGGGCTGTATGTTGCGATTGCTAGAGAAGAGTGCACCCGGTGTAGCTGGGTGCTGGCTGAGCTGCTATTATCTGTGGCAAAGCCCCAAGCACATCAACACTTCCCCATGACGTTTCAGACGAGGCTCCGACCTATTTTGATGTTGAAGTGTCGGTATTTTTATCATTCAGCTACTTTTTTAACATTTCAACTTCCTACTGATACTTATGAAGTGGCATCAGCAAAGCATAATCATGCATGGAGGGGCTGGGAACTCAGCCACCCTCGTCAATTGGAGTATCTTCAGATAGCATAGACGGCATCCCGATGTCATCCCCAATTGTGACCACATTCGCTGTCACGGCCATCACGGTCACATTTGTACTTGTTTCATCCATGGGGGTTTGTAACATTTCATTTGCAACTTCCTTTCTTCTTGTGAGTGGGCCCGGCCTCTCGGCAATTTTGGATCTTTCTTCATGCTCTACGGGCAAGGCCCCATAGCCACTAGCCACTCTAGCCATGTTGCAAGCATAGATTAGCAGACCTCTTTCTTTCTTCACAGTCCTTCTCGACAGCCTTTTAGGAACCGCCAACCTTTCAAAGATTGAGGTTCTTGTCTTCACTTCATTCCGAGGTGGGGTACATTACAATGTTGTTGATAACTTCTTGACTCCACACTTGGCAGAGTCTAGAATTCACGACCTTCTTGGAGAGTTTCCATGGCCCGTAACAATCTCTGTTGGCCTAGAGAGGTTCTACCTAGACCACACAAACAGTTCCTCACAGCATAATTCATCTCCTCTCGCGCCTGCGAAGAGGGGAAAGCAGGTGACGACCCCCTACTTTGCATAGGGGACCTATGAACTGAATGCCCTACATGGGCTGCCTTGTTGTTGCATTTATGATGGTAGGGGATATTTTCTTGCCAGACATGGGTAGTGAATGCCAGTGGAGGGTGAACCGGGGCTATCAACTCAACCCGTACATCTTGTCTTGGTCCTCTCTGACGGACCTTTTTGGGCACTAGTCTGGGATAGCTTGGGTCCTCTTTAGTACCCAGATTTTTGGCACTTGGTTGGTTTTAGGGCCAACCCATCCCTTGGTATAGAAGCGGACATAGCATGGTCCCTTTTGTCTTGGGCCAGTATCTGGAAGGCGTTGCGTACTGGCACCATTGGTACAACCCTGTCGGGCATCACTTCGGCCTATCGGCCGTTTAGATATACTCAGACTCTGCCAATTAACAAGGACTTGCCTGAGGCAGATAGCCGGCCTTGCATCACACCGGCGTTTCTTCTGGCGACTCTTCTTGCAACCACAGTAGGCCGCTTGTTGGTCGAGGCGCGAGAATCGTCATGGTGGATGTAGCAACCCACCATCTCCATTTTCTTTGGTATGACCTCCACAACATCGGCGATCACGAGCTTCATCTCCGGGCCATCCAAGAGTTCCACGAACGCCACCCCCAAAAAGTTGGGGAAACCAACGATCAGGGGAAAGCTGTCGAACCTTGTCGGCACTGCCAGGTAGCCATGCCTAGCATGATCACGAACAACCAAAGGTCCGAAAGTAACAACAGCCATTAGAATTTTTGGAGTCTCACTTGCAATTCAAACTGATAATTAGAGTCTCATAAGAAGGCCATAAGGCCCTTGGTCCTGACAAGGAGATGAAGGGATGCTCAGGTCCCACAAAGCGTGCTAGACTTATGGGAACTATTATTTATTTATTTGTCTTTGTTCATTTATTTTATTTTTTTTAGTTTATTTAGTGCGTAGGCGTGCCAGTCACGAGGTGACCGTTTATTAGACTCCAAAGACCGAGAGACTTGGAGTCGCTGAGATATGCGTGTCGTCGGGTGTCGAGTCGGGACTGAAACATGCGGTGCTATAAAGGTCACGACGTTAATTACATCTCTCCGAAGGGGAGAAAATCATTGATTAATCACCAGGAGAAATGGCGCTATGGCCTAAAACTTATGTTAGTGCGTGCATGAAAATGAAAAGACATACCCAATGAGACCTTATTGATTTGGCAACGCAAGAACCCTGTGCCGCTCATGACCATTCCATTATGATCACTATCATCATTCTTTTGTTATCATTTTTTGTATTTTATTATTCATTATCTTTTTATTCTTGGTTGTTATGATTTTATTGCATTTTGTTATTTAGATTTTATCATGATTTTTATTGTTTATATTTATTAATTTTTATTTATTAATTTTTTTGTTCTGATTTAGCTACATTATTCATATATATATATATTATTGTCTTGGTTTTATTGCATTATTTATTTTGATTTTATTTGCTTTGGTTTTGTTATGTTGCCCTTTTTATTGTTTTGTCTTTCTTATATTTTTTTACTTTGATGTTATTTATTATTATTATTATTATTTATTCTTTGTTATGTTATTATTATTACCTTTATTGTTTTGATTTTCTTACATATTATTTTTCTTTTTGATATATTCCTCTTATTCTATTATTATTATTTATTATTATTTATTTTTTTGTCGTGACTCGAGCGATGAAGAGTCAAAATTTTGGCCGCATCTCCCCCTGTCCCGGAGTATGTCGGGGGGGAATATAGTGGGTGCTCGTCTATAGAAATATGAGACAGTCCCTTAATCGTCCAGGTGTGCATGAAATGGCAACACCCGGGCCCATATCGAATGTAGGGTCAACTTGCTAGGAGGTTCATACCATTCGAGGGGTTTCTCGATCATGTCTGCACAAATCTTTCAACTCACTGTCGACACCGTTGCATACGCATGTGGGTCCAAAGGCGAACCGGCATAGCCTCGGGCCACTGAGTCTATGGTTAGAAACATCGTAGAAAACTTATTCAAACATCGATCTGGGACTAATTTATGCTGATGATGTAGCAACACCACGGGTAATCCTTTGTGCACATGTTCGCCGATGATCCGGCGTGATTTAATATGAGGAAAAGGGGATGAAACCTAGTAAGGGTAGGTCTGACCCGAAGAGTTATCAGCCCCGAAGTGAGCTCAGGTCATGGCCACGGCGCGGCAAACCCGCAGGCCCAAACCATGCTCGCAATAGGCCTTGTTGTTCACTTTATTCATGATTCAAGGGCACCCGATCGGGCTAAACGGTCGCTAAAGGGCAAACCTAGGGTGTCGCGCCCCGAGACATATACAGCGGAAACCAATCAGGAACATGAACAGCTAGTAAAGTAAGTCTCGAGCTAGCACGACAATCAGAGCGCCATACATACAACATCATGAATATTGTACGCAAATCTCATATGATAAAAACCTCAACTTTATTGCATAATGATCAAATAATCAAAGTTACAATTGACTCTCTTGAGATATGACTCACTAGACTCAAGAAAATAGAAAATTATATAACATGATCAACTTCACCATCTAGTACAGTGAAGGACTCTAAATTACAATAAATGACTCAAGACCATCTAGCTTTCTAGGGCTTCTCCTGAACTTCACTTGCTCTCGGAATCATCACTTGAAAAGTCTGACTCCGACCCACTAGAATTTTCTGAAAAGTCAAAGAAAGTAGGGAATGAGCACACTCGCCCAGCAGGTATCTTCGTGTCAACATGATGGCAAGTTTACATGATTAACATTTTAGCTCTAGAAGGTAAGATAAAGAGAATGCGATAAAACATGCGAATAAAATCATAGTAACAACAAATAACAAGATATGGATGTAAGGACATGATATTGCAGGAATATATGATCATGATCTAGCAAGAATATAGTTGGCCCTTCAATTCACAAGAATGTACTATCATGTAACGAGAATGTACTTTTCATAGCCTTGAAAAGGCTATGCACTAGAAAGTCATGTAACGAGAATGTACTAGCAAGCATGTAAATTTCATGAGCTTTGTGGATTTTGCCGGTTTATAAAAAATGTACTCATAGTGCAATGCGACGCCAGTAATCATTATACCCCATGGTTAATAGTATATTTCTGGCCATCTACCGAGGGAGCTAGACTGGAGCCCTTGGACACCGTCCGTGTCCGCCCTTACATCTTCAAGTTATAAATCAAGCTACTTCCACGAGAAATATCAATAAAGTAGGCAAAGAAAGTAAAGTTCAATAATACCTTTAAGGTGATAATAAGCAAGGTAAGAAAGCACGTGAACCTTGAGAATTGAGAGGTGAAGAACGAGTTATTAGGATGTTGGGCTACGGAAGTAATTTGGCAGCATAACGACATCTGATTAAAGTTCATAGTTCATTAATGATTTGATGAATAAAGTTTAGGTTTCAGATAGTCAAAAGACCATATGAGAACTGAACATAATCAACCTTTGGGTCAGACCTCGAGTTGGACAAAGTTTGACAGAAAGCGGTTCGATGAAGACTGCTATCTTAAGGTAGCGATCGTGAAGGATTCGCGATCAGACGGTGCGTCGACTCAGGAGATGAACGAGTCGACTCAACCAAAAATCTTCTGACTGAAACATGAACGCGGTCATTGTCCAGTCGCTACTTGCAGGAAGCGGTCGCTTCCTGGCCACAATTAGGATAGAGTGTAGAAATCGTGAAGTGCTCTTCTAGACTTGGATTTTTAGGGTACAACTAGCTCGACATCCTAGTGAGAATCCCAGGCTTGAGGAGTCTTACGGAGGCCTTGAAACATGAATTCCTAGTCCGACAGAAGGAATATCCGACGGAGAGTCATTCAATGTCCAAGAAAGTTTCCTATCTTGTGCCTGTGCCTAATAGCAATGTACCAGAGTACGGCTATGAACAAGTAATGGAGAAAGACAGGAGATGAGAAGGAAACGTGCTAAAATAGAAAGCAAAGTGTAGAAGTACCATCAAAATTTAACCCTTTAAATATAATATTATAAGGTCTATGTTTGTGAAATTAACATATATGAAGACAAGCTTTTAACACATGAGAGGCATGAAAACATATTCCCTATTGAATCATGTCACATCATAAAGCATAACTACCATGAAATATAGTATAGATGACATGATGTATAGCAAGAAGATTATGATCTGGTTGCTGTTTCGGGTTAACAAAACATAGATCGTGGTTGGTCAAGAATCCCTATGTGAAGGTAGCGGTCTTTGTAGGACCGCTATCTGTTCATCTCCAGACAGAAGCAAATCCCGACTTGCAGGGCCTCTTTCTATAATGAATGAAAATACAAACTACATAAACCTGAAAGAGAACGCATGATAGCACGAGACTAATGCATGAGAAGGTAAAATTTTGACTAAAGTTGCTATCTTTTCATTAAAGTTTCAAGGACTACATGAACTAAAGACCCTATTGCACGATCACATTAAAACATGAAATACTCCGAGTAGAAAGCATGAAATCAAGAGATAGGAAAGAGCTTTTGATCCTAATATGCTGTTTGAGCCAATCACGAGACAACCTACCTCTGGGATTTCTCCTAGACTTGGAATTTCTCGTCGGAAGAAGGCTCTCATTCCTACGCGTCCTATGTAGAAGCAACAACTTCCAATCGTTCTAACTCTTTTGCTGCTTGATCTCCTAACATGAAAATCAGAAGGGAGTTAGACAATACTAAAGAGAACATAAAGTTCTAAAGGAAGGTCTCGAAAAGATGACGTCTTACCTCTGCTTCATGTGCTCCAAAACTAGGGTTCGCGCAGAACAGATCTGGGTCCTATTTACAGGAATTTACCTAGGGTTAGGATTTTAGGTCGAATTAGGAGTTCTATGGGGTGCCAAGTAGATCCCTAAGAGTCCTAGTCAGGTCTCCTTCCCAGATCACATCAAATCATGGCTGATTGGAGGATAGAAATCTGAATTTTCCCATGTTCATCACTTTCCATTTACGGAAGTAGGTAGCGGTTGGGACACGACCGCTATCTTGAGAACACGGTCACGCGACTTACCGCGACCTGGTCCTTTCTCCGAAATTTAAGTTAAACTCAAAGTCCCCTTCTAATTATCTCCTATTTATCTATTTAATTAAGGAACTTATCCCTATTACGTGCCAAGGGTGTGGGCTTGGGGCAAAAGGCTTAGGTTTAGGTCTTAAGGTCCATTTTAAGTGGGATTATTTATCTGGTTAATAATTGGGCTCTTAATCAAGAGGCCTTAACTTATTTAGCCCATTAATTAACCCATTAACTCTTTTAAGCCTATTAATGCTTAAATAATTCTATTTAACTTTTGAAAAATTCTAGAAAATTTCCAAGGGTGCTACACCCTCCCCAACTTAAAAAGAATTTGGTCCCCAAATTCAATGCATAGGGTTATGAAGGTGTGCTTTACTTACATTTAAACAGTTCAGGGAATTTTCTGTGCATGGCTTCTTCTGTTTCCCATATAACTTCTTGTTCCAGGCATTTACTCCACTAGACCTTTATCATGGGAATAGTTTTGTTCCTGAGTTGACGTACCTCACGATCAAGTATTTTATGTGGCTTTTGCTCGTATGTCAGGTCCTTCTATATCACAAGATCATCATGACTTATAATATGATATCGGTCATGAACGTACCTTTTTAATATCGAGACGTGGAATATGTCATGGACTTCAGATAATTGAGGAGGCAAAGCTATCCGATAGGCGACTTCATCAACCCTTTCTAGAACTTCAAAAGGGCCAATAAATCTCAGAGTAAGCTTGCCTTTGATGCTGAATCTCCTGATTCCATGACCTGGGAAACCTTAAGGAACACATGGTCTCCAACTTGAAATTCCATGTCTCTTTTTCTAACGTCAGCATATGTCTTTTGTCTCGATTGTGCCATCTGGAGTCTTTCTTTGATAAGTTGCACCTTTTCTGTTGTAGTCCTGACAAGTTCTGAGCCTAGAAGTTGTTTCTCCCCAACATCATTCCAGCAGATAGGTGAATGACAACTCTTCCATATAATGCCTCGAACAGTGCCATTTGAATGCTAGCTTGATAGCTGTTATTGTAGGCAAACTCGATTAGAGGCAAGTGGTCATGCCAGCTTCCACCAAAATAGATAGCACAAGCCCTAAGCATATCTTCAACTACTTGATTAGTTCTTTCAGTCTGGCTATCTATTTGTGGATGAAATACTATGCTAAAATTTAGCCGGGTCCCCAAGGAATGTTGTAGACCCTTCCAGAAATGTGAGGTGAAATGAGGGTCTCGGTCAGATATTATTGTGACATGGACTCCGTGTAATCTAACAATTTCCTTGATATATAATGCTGCTAATGTATCCATTGACCATCGACTCTTAATGGATAGAAAGTGTGCAGACTTGGTCAGTCGATCAATGATCACCCATATACCATTATGTCCACCTCTTATTTTTGGCAAACCCATGATGAAATCCATCCTTAGACTTTCCCATTTCCATTCAGGAATTTCTAGGGTATATAGTTTACCGATGGGCTTTTGATGTTTCGCTTTGACTTGTTAACAAGTTAAGCAGCGTGACACAAAATCTGTCACCTCTCTCTTCATATTGAGCCACCAGAAGTTCCTCTTTAGGTCTTGATAAATTTTGGTAGTACCATGGTGAATTTCATATCATGACCTATGAGCTTCTTCCATAATCAACTTCTGTGTCTCTGCATGATCTGGCACACAGATCCAACCTCAAAATAGTAATCTTCCATCAGTCGTGACAGATAAATCTAGCAGTTGATCAATGTTGGTTTTGATCTCAACCAAGGTAGGGTCATTCTCTTACAGCGTTACTAGATCTTCAATTAATGTGGGTTATGACCGGATGTTGGCGATAATACACCTTTCACTTTCCGTGTCAATATCTAGGTTCAACTGGGTAAAGTCTTCAACGAGGTTTGTCATGCCTATCCTGAGGCTAGATAAAGTAGCCATGGATTTCCTGCTGAGTGCATCTGCTACAACATTTACCTTTCCCGGGTGATACTGAATAGAGAAATCGAAGTCCTTTAAATATTCCTGCCATCTTCTTTGCATCATATTTAATTCCTTCTGGGAGAAAAGATATTCTAGACTTTTATGGTCTGAGAATACCGTGATTTTTTCTCTGTAAAGGTAATGTCTCCATATCTTCAAGGTGAAGATAACTGTAGCAAGTTCTAGATCATGCACCGGGTAATTCTCCTCATGTCGCTTCAACTACCTTGAAGCATAACATATCACTCTACCATTTTGCATTAACACACAATCGAGGCCAATGCCTAACGCATCGGTGTAGACCTCGAAACCACCACCTTCAACTGGTAGTGCTAACACGGGTGCAGTAGTGAGATGTTCTTGAGAGTCAAGAAACTCTCTTCACAGTTAGCTGACCATATAAAAGGATTCTCCTTTCTTGTTAGCCTGGTCAAAGGAACGGTGATCTTGGAGAAATCTTTTATGATCCACCTATAGTAACTGGCTAGACCGAGAAAGCTTCTGACTTCAGTCATGGTCGTTGGTCTGCTCCATTTCTTGACGGCTTCCACCTTAGCAGGATCAATAGAGATACCCTCGTTTGAGATAATGTGAAGCCAAAACACACATTTGTTTAGCTTAGCATAGAGTTGATGTTCTCTTAGTAATTGCAAAGCTATTTTTAAATGTTCTTCATGATCTTCTTGGGTCTTGGAGTAGATGATAATGTCATCAATGAAAACAACCAGAAATTGGTAAAGATAGGGCATGAAGACATTGTTCATTAGTTGCATAAAAGCTGTAGGGACATTGGTTAACCCAAATGGCATAACCACGAATTCATAGTTCCCATATCAGCTTCTGAATGTAGTTTTGTGAATATCTTCATCTTTAATCCTCAGTTAGTGATAACCAGACCTTAGGTCAATTTTTGAAAAATATTCCGCTCTAAAGATCTAGTCGAACAGCTCATCGATGCATGGCAATGGATATTTGTTCTTGATAGTTAATTGATTCAACTGCCGGTAATCTATGCACAGCCAGAGGGATCCATCCTTCTTTATGACGAAGAGAACGGGCGCACCCCAAGGGGATGTGCTCGGCTTGATAAAACCCATCTCCAGTAATTCTTGCAGTTGTTTCTTCAATTCTTTGAGTTCGGTGGGGGACATCCTGTAAGGAGCTTTGGAAACAGGGGTTGTCCCGGGAATCAATTCAATTGAAAAGTTTACTTCCCTCGCGGGCGGTAAATCAAGTAATTCAGAAGGAAAGATATACGAAAATTCTTTTACAATGAGAATTTCCTTAAGAATGAGCTCTTTAGATGCATTCATTTTTAGGGGAGAGTAATTAGTAGGCACCTTTTAGCATGCGAAGAATGGTCATAACCACGATGCAAACATTAGCATTCGGGTAGCAATGATGCCCACTTTGAGGAGGCTTTGGCCAGAACCATTGAAGGAGCATCCTCGACTTATCAACGTTGGGAGGGCTTCCTTTATTCTTTTCAGATTAACTGCTGATAGAACTCAACAAGACATGGCCATTGGATTTGGTTTAGGTGCGAGGTGGTCGAGGTGGACGTGTTTTTTGGAATTATATATATATATACATAATTGACTTTGCCCCTGCTAGATATGGTAAGTTAGAAGTATGTCCTTAGGATTATTTTGAAGTTTCAGTGCCTTCTTTGGAATTTCATGATTTGGCGGATGGGTGCGTACCAATGAGCATGGGCCGTGATGGATCGTGCTAATGGGGAACCGACATGCTGACACATAAATGCTGATCTGGTATCGGTGATAGCGACATCGAGGGGAGGTCGGCCCACCGATGTGGCTATGATCAAAGGCGCAGGAGCTTCTAGAGCTCCAAGAGCAGGAGGTCGTGGCCGAGGGTGACCCTCCTCCCTCACTCTCTTTGCCTGGAGAGGACAAAAGCAATCGACGAATCCCCCTCCTCGATCCCCTCTCTCGATCCTGAAAATAACCTCTGGGAACATTATTCTTATGCTATTCAAATATTTATAAATAACCTCTAGAACTTTCTATATAGTTTACTAGTATACCCTGAAAATCTTTAAGAAGAGTCCCATGTAATGTAACCTCTACAACTATCTAAAGTAAAGAGACTTCAATTTTTTTATTAGTTAAGGGTTTAAAAGTATAAAAACTATTTATAAAGATTAAAAAAATTGATTGGAGAGGGGTAAATGTTAGAACCACCAATTTGGGCACTGGCCCAATTGGGTACAATTCGGACCATTAACGCAATGAACCAGAAATCTAAATAGATTTTTAAAGGTTCTTTAGGGAATTCATAACTTAACCTAGGAAGGTCAGATTTAGGTGAAACTAGATCCCATGTGACGGCCATGGGGTAAGGAACAACTTTGATGAAGATTATAACTTCTGAATAAAAGGCCTAATAGGGGTTAAGAGGGAGTTTATGAAAATAGGTCGAAATAGTTATAGAAAATGCTGCCACCTGTTGAAATAAGGATGTCTTGGCCCATGGTTATCCAAATGGGATGAAACCAGGTCCATTAGAAATCTTAGGCCCTTAACCCAAACTCTTCTGTTAAGATGCATACCCAATTTGCAACAGAACCCAAAGTTCTGAGTCCATTGTCACCAACCACCATGAAGAGGTGTGACAGTTTGGGAAATTCACACGTAATTAATTAGAAATTCACAACTTCGTTTGGAGTTATTGAAATGACTTGACACTAAGGCCATAATCTCGAATGGGATGTTAGCCACGTCTTCTACATTGAGGTCGAGGCCAAACTCCGCCTGGATACTAGAGTTATACTCGAATTACCTCGGGCTACAGAAAGGTGGTGACTGGAACGAGGGAGAATAAATGTTAATCTTGAGAAAATCATAACTTGAGCTAGGATTGATGAAACTCGATAAAACTAGGTCCCAAAGTTAGATATGGCAGTCCTCTTGATTTCATCTGAAGACATCTCAACCCAAATCCGGCGACAAAAGTGCGCCCACTCGCATCTATGACCAGATAGACGAAGGGTCACATATGTTCAAACCAAAGAGGTGCATGGCATTAACTCCTCTTTAACCAGCGACCTTGGGGACTGCACTGAGCCTTGTAGGACGTGGGAAGACCCCTGGGAGGCTAGAAATCTATATAAAGAGGTAGGTCTCAAGGGTAGTAAGCCTTTAACAACCTCTATTTTCAATTAGCTACCATCTACTGTTCCTCTTGAGTAAGAAAGAGAGGTGAGGGACCTTGGCCCTGCGTAGGAGGACGATCTTGTAGTTCTTAGGACGACGGGCGTAGTCTTGGGAGGATCTGGGGTGTGAATCTCATCCCTGGATTGAAAGGGAGTAGCATTAGGAGATCTGAGTGTAGATTTCATCCCCGAGTCGTCAGTTTATCACTTTCGAAGGTAGGCACCTACTCTCAAATCTTAGGGGTCAACAAAGCGTTAGAACACTCCTCTAAATAATTTCGGTACCATAAAAAGAGACTAAGGGGTATGTGGGATCCTCTCGTAGTCACCTAGCTCTTTGTGTCAAGTTCTATTGTCACGCCTCGAGCTTTTAATACAATGGAAGGAATTTCGGGAACGTGAACAGCCGGCATGGTAAGCCTCTCGCAAGCAAGAAAATCAAAGCGCAAGACAATCACATATAAAGTAATTGCACAAGTAATTAATCCAAAAATCTGCTTTATTCATAATAATGATCCAAATGTACATAAGATCATGACTTTTAACATCCTTACATCCTTTGAGTCAAGAAAATAGAAAATTACAATCTGACTCAGCTAGACACTAGATAACTATGGCTCCTCTCGTTCAAATAGATCAGCAATCGCTCTCGGACCCGCTACTAGCATAATCCGAATCTGATCCACTAGTATTTCCTGAAAAGATAAGAAAATACGTATGAGCACACTTGTCCAGTAGGTATCTTCATATCAACATGAAGGCATTATTTAAGTGATTAATATTTTAGCTCTAGAACTTGGGTAACAATGAGAACGCGGTAAATAAGAAATGTAATCCCAAAGTAACAGAGTCAAGACATGATCGAGTATATGAACAAGTAAGATTCAACCATGTAGATGTAAGTTGGCCTTTCATGAACAAGAATGTACGAGCATGTAACTAGAAAGTACTTATACAACCTTGTAAAGGCTATGTACTAGAAAGTCATTAACAAGCATGTAAAAGAGCCTCATGGAATTCACTCATTTATAAGAGAAAGTACTCCCAGCGCAATGTGACGCCAGTATCATCGTACCCCATGGTTTATAGCACGTTTCCGACCATCGGCCGTGGGGGCTAGCATGGAGCCCTTGGACACAATTTGTGCTCGGCCTTGCATCTTCAAGTTATAAATCTAGCTACTTCCACGAGATATAATAATAAAGTACGGCCAATAACGTAACAAGTTCAATGATAGTTTCTAGTAAGAATATGGAAGTTCAAAGATTTGAGTTAGAACAAGGTTATGCTATGAAGAAAATTCGACAGCATAACGACACATTCTTTTATTTTTCGTAAGTTATAAATATCTTAATTGACAAGTGTTAAGTTCCAAGCAATCATCAGACTAGCTAGGAACTTGGAAAACCCAACCCAAAGGTCAAACCTCGGGTTAGACAAGATCAGGAATAAAGCGGTCATTTACTGAACCGTTTCATGCAGAAAGCGGTCAGAGTCTAGATCGTTTCATGAATAGAGTCAACGCATGGAAAAGAAGTGTCGACGCAGTGAAACCTTCTGGAGCCTTACGGTCGTGGCAGGGCCGCTTGGTATCTTTTAGCGGTCTAGTGAATGGCCGCTAACAGAATCTGGCAGTCGTCCATAGGGTCGTTAAGGTCCAGAACACATAAAACATCGGTAAAGTGCTTTCTAGATAGACAATTGGCTTTGATGGTACAACCAGCTCGTCGTCCTACTAGGAATCCCAGACTCGCGGAGTCTTATGGAGGCCTTGAAATATAATCCCCTAGTCCGACAGAAGGAATATTCGGCAGAGAGATTCATAAGTCTAAGAGAGTGTGCCTATAAGTGCAAAGTGTAACTAATGGTCACATACCAGAGTATATGCCATGTACTTATGAAAATGACTCAAGAGATGAGAGTGGATCGTGTGAAAACAACGATCAAAATAACGTTCTAAATACCACCATGAATCATGTTTCATAAACATAAGAGGAAATATTTAATTACAAAACTATAACATTTAGGCATGAAATTACAAGATAACGAAAATAACATTTAAAATCATGCACATGCTAAAACATGGTATTTAACAGGAAAATAAGATATGATTTTTGATGATAAATAATAAAATTATAGAGTTACTAATATACGATTTCAATTAGGCTTGGATTGGTCCACAGAACCTGAAACGGTCCTGGACTGGCCGCCTATATGTGAAAAATAGTCTTGCGATAGGCCGCTTGTTGTACTAAGCGGTCACTTCATGGGCCGTTTCTGTTTGACGGACATAAGTTGTAAAATAGTGAAATATAACGCTAGCCTAGGGCATGTCATGCATGGAAATGATGTAAAACATGTAGTAAAGTATGCTAGAAGATATTTAGGCCATGAACATGCATTGGTTGTGAAAAATAGACAAGAAATTTCTTTTATTATTTCATTACGGCTAGGTGCATGTATGGAAAATGAACTTACTGCGCAGTCTCAATGAAACATAAAATACTCCACGTACAATGCATAAAATCGACTGGAAATTGAGGGTTTTATTCCTAACATCATTTTTTTGCCGTTCATGAGATAACCTACCTCAAATCAGAGCTCTAAACGTCGAATTTAGGATTGAAAGTTAATCCTAGTTTCTGCTCGTTCAGAACCGAATCAGCAACTTCGTGGGCTTCTAACTTCTGATCCTCTTCACCTATGACCCCTAAACTTTGAGGGTAAGAAGAGGGTACTAAAAGGAACAAATAGTTCTAAAGAACCCCTATCTAATTATCTCGTTTAGGGCTTCTACTTCACTGCTCAAACTTGCCCGGTTACATAGGTTCCTGTGTTGCTTGTACCGAACCAGCGACTTTGCAAGCTTCTATCCTCCTGATCGCTTGACCTCCTAAGATGAGATTTTGAGAGTAGTTAGTCCTTAGTATTATGAACAAAATACTCTAAAGAACCTACCTCAAATTTGTCCTACTTATCTTAGTTCCACGTGAGCTAAAAGTAAGGGTCGCACATGTGATACCTTAGGTCTATTTATAGGGTTAGCTAGGGTTTTAAGGATTGGAACGAACCTAGAGTCATATTCAGGGTTCTAATTTGATTCTCAAGCACTCTAGACTCTTCTAACGAAGGGATAACATCGATCCTAGGTGATTAGGATGCCAAAGTTTCCATCTTTTCATGCCTTCCTCCATTCACGGAATCTGCAGAGAGTAGCGGTCCAGTTGGGACCGTTTATTGCCTTAAGCGGTCGCCCGATAGACCGTTTATATCCTTTAGCGCCACATATTAAATTATTCAAACTCTTTGTTATATATCCATTGATTTATCTGATAATTAATATACTTATCCTCTAAATTTCGTAAATAGCCTATTTTAGGCTTCTAGAATGTGGGCCAACCCTTGTGGGGTTGGTTTTCGGTCATTTGAGCTTATTTAAAAGGGCTTGATCAACCAATAAGTATTGGGTCTTATTATATTATTTTAATTAACCCAAATTCATTTAATAGTCTATTTATTTCTAGAAAAATCTAAGAAAATCAAATAATATTCTAGAAAAATTCTAAAATACTATATATAAAATTTTGGGACATTACACCCTCCCCCACTTAAGAGAATTTGGTCTCCAAATTTAATGTATAGATTTTATGGAGAGTGTGCTTACAGTTGAATAAATCGGGAAATCTCCTTGGCATAGCTTCTTCCGTCTCCCATGTTGCTTCATGTGAACATAATTTGGTCCACTGGACTTTAATCATGGGAATGATTTTATTCCAAAGTTGACTTATTTCTCGTTCAACTATTCTGATTGGCTTTTGCTCGTATGTCGAATCTTTTTGAATTTCCAGATTATCATAAGTGATAACGTGGAATGGATCGTAAACATATTTCTTTAACATAGAGATATGGAATACATCATGAACTCCAACAAGCTGTGGAGGCAATGCTAGGCGATACACCACTTCTCCCACTCTTTCAAAAATTTCAAAAGGGCCAATGAATCTTGGTGTAAGCTTACCTTTAATACCACGACTAGGGGAAACCTTGAGAAATACATGATCTCCCACTAGAAATTCCAAGTCTCATCTTCGATTATCAGCATAGGACTTTTGTCTATCTTGGGCCATCTTGAGTCTTTCTCTTATCACTTTCACCTTGTTGGTTGTATCTCGAACAAGATCAGGGCCTAGAATTTGTCTTTCATCGACCTCGTCCCAGCATATTGGTGTTCGACAACTTCTTCCATATAATGCCTCAAACAGTACTGTTTGAATGCTAGCTTGGTAGCTATTGTTGTAGGTAAATTCGACAAGAGGTAAATGTTCGTGCCAGCTTCCACCGAAATCTATGACACATGCCCTTAGCATATCTTCCACTACTTGATTGGTCCTTTCGATT
The DNA here is from genome assembly GCA_022559845.1 of Amorphophallus konjac. NCBI lineage: Eukaryota > Viridiplantae > Streptophyta > Magnoliopsida > Alismatales > Araceae > Amorphophallus > Amorphophallus konjac. The sequence continues at coordinate 68,114 of JAHNEJ010001131.1, forward strand.
TGTCCATCAGTTTGTGGATGAAACGCGGTGCTAAAATTCAACCGAGTTCCCAAAGAATATTTTAGCCCCTTCCAGAATTGTAAAGTAAATCGCAGGTCTCGATCAGAAATAATGGTGACATGGAGACCACGTAATTTAACAATCTCTTTTATGTATAAAGCGGCCAAGATATCCATAGACCATCGGTTTTTAATAGGTAGAAAATGAGCCGATTTTGTTAAACGGTCTATGATCACCCATATTCCATCATGTCCACCTCTGGATTTAGGTAGTCCCATTATAAAATCCATCCCTATACTGATGGGGCATCAAAGGCTGTTTCCTTATACGGGTGGAACGTATTTGTGTGTTATGACTTGTATGGGATTGTAATTGTGTACTTCTTTCATTTGGGCTCCTTGTAAGGCTTATAACAAGCCATTGGGCCACTTGTAATGTAGAGTCCATGGCTAGGTTGCCATTAGTAGAGTCCATTAGGAGCCTAGTTCATATTGGACCTTAATAACCACTTAAGGCCCAAGTGGGCTTTCTCCTCTCATGGACCACCAAGACTTGGAAGGCCCAAGTCTAGACTTGGGTTATTGGACTTGAGTGGTTGGCCTTGGACCAGCCTTGGCCCAAGAAAGGCCCAAGTAGGGGGCGCCATCTTCTTTGGCCTTATTAGGCTTGGTTGGTGAGTTTAGGTGGAGTTTGAATAGAAATGGTCTAAGATAGATTAAAATATGTATTAAGTGTTTTGACCACATGGGAGAAAAACTTGTGAACTCCCTAATATGCCCTTCCAAATTCTAGATCTAGGGGCATTAGAGGTCTTTTTCCATTTCATATATATATCATGTATTTAGCATTTTGTGGAATAAATGAAAGAGAAAAAAGCATTCTGCAAGAGCCCCCCCTTGTGAGAATTTCGACCCCCCCTCTCTCTCCCTCTAGTTTTCTTCATCCCCAACCTCATTTTTAGAGTGGTATCCCTTCTATCATCTCCTCTTCACCTCCGGTAATCATCTGTGCCGCCGCCGCCGCCGTTCGTGCCGCCGCGAAGCTATCGTCGGAGTTCTATCTACACAGGGTAGAAGTAGCTTCCACGAATTACTGCTCTCAGATCCAAGATCTTCTTGAGCTGGGATTTTGAGGGAGTGTTCCAGAGGCCCACCCAATGTTCTAAAAAAATCGTTTGGGCATTTAGACTCCGAAATCTAATTTTCCATTTTCGTTCCCCATTTCAATTCAGATCTGGCTGCTTTCTGTCCAGATCCACTTCCTCCCAGCGTTTCTAGTCTTCGGACCTCATTTTGATTTTTTTAGGAGCTCCCAAATTTACTGGGAGTTCTTTCCACCTTCCTCTCCACCTCCAATATTTCTTGGAATTTTGAAAGCTCATTTCATATTTTTAGAAATTCCTTTCCGAACCATCTACAGTTCTATCAGCCTGTTTCCAGATCCGACCACCAGTCAGTCCAAAATCCATAACAAATCGTAGCCTCCACCAATCTTTCAACAAAAATTATTTCCGTTTTCCTTGTTCAAACTTCTACAACTTTAGTGAAGAGCTGAGGAGCTGAATCCGACGTCTACCTCACGGTCAATGGTAGTTCTCAGACAACTCACCTGCTGATCTGAGAGTTCAGGTACTGTACAATAGACACTTCAAAATTCAGCAAAGTCTAGATCCAAGCAGATCCAGTCGATCCCCTTGGGCTTAGATTGAAGTATTTAAAGAGAGCTTTCCAACGATAGCTCCTGTGCCCCGATCCGACATCGGGATTGGTCGCAGCGGCCGATATCGCCGGGTCGCGCGTCTGAAAACAGCAAGTGCAGATCCGTGGGAAGCTTTTCCGACCGGTGCCGATCGGAGCCGCCCGGTTTCCGGCCGGTGAACCAGCGTGCCGCCATCCCGGGGAGCACTTCCCCAAGCGTCCCCACTATAGCAGTGTCACCCGGTCCCACACGGCCCCTCCGACCAGCACGTGGGCCCCACGGTCGCGAGTACGTGTGCTGCCGAAGCTACGCGAGAAGCCGCCCGTCAACCCGAAATCGGTCCTCCCGGACCCACTTGTTTGGCCCTTTACCTCCCTGCGTGGAGTGGGCAGTGATTCATTGCTGTAACAATCGTGTATTATTGTTCCGAGAGTACGAGTTTCGGTCGGGTCCGTCTTCCTCATGCCGAGCGCGTGGAGGTATCGTATTTGCTCCTACACTTGGCATTTTACTTTATTTCATATATGCTTTATATGCCACTGCTAGAGAGCATGATAGAGTAATTAGCTCGCTTTATATTTATATCACCGCTGCTGCGAGAGAGAGCGTTACCGTCCCGTGACCCGTTCCGGGCACAAGAGAGAGCCGACCACCCTAGCTCACTGCCGGTTTCTCAACCGTGCACGTCTTACGCTTCCCTCGTTAAGGGACAATCACGAGCTCACCTAGAGTCCGAGGATCGCATATCCATTCGGAGTCGTGTCCGTGGTCTCATCCCGCATCAATTTGGTATCAGAGAAGGTTGAGTCTAGGGTGTCAAACAAAAAGAAAAGTGTCATTTACATCTAGTCATTAGTCATTGTCTAAGTCGTGTTTAGGGTCATCATTGTTTTAAAACAAAAAAAGTGTCTTTTTGGGTCGCATTTACATCCCTTTACTCGGTATATCAAAACGTGTTGTCCGAACGTTAGGCTACGTCTATCGGGAAGGCCGCACACTTGCGCGAGTGATCTTCGGATCGATTAACTCCGCCACGTGCCGAGTTTTGGTTACGTCTAGGTGCATCATCTTGTAGTGTGCATTTGCATTAGTCGGTGTCTCCTACCCCGTGTCTTGCATGCCCACTCGTCGAGGTACTCAATACTCCCCCCACCACCACCTATGGCGGAATCCCGAGTCTATAGTTCCGATGAAGTGGCCACAATGTTCCGAACTCTTATGGGGAAAATGGATGGGTTGAGTGAGCACATGGATGTGTTAAGTACTCGAGTGGATAGGATGGAAGGGTTGAGTACTCAGGTGAATGGCCTAGGAACCCGCCTAGAAGAGAGGATGAAGGCCGAAGAGGATAGGGCCGCCGGGTCAAACCAGTCCGTTCAGGGATTGGTCGGGAGAGTTGCCGCACTAGAGAAAGGACCAGCCGAGTCACACCTGATTGCCCCAGTCCAGGCACCTGTCCCACCTACACAAGGTCAACCGGAGCCGGTTCACCAACCCGCGACTCCAAGGGTTCAAGGGGTAGCTGTTAGGAGGCACGAAGTCCCCGAGGTGCATGACTATAAGTCCGATAATGAGCATCGGGGACATGGTCATGATCATCGCCCTACACGGCGTACCCACGACCAAGATATGGATGAACGGGCCCTTAGGACCGTTCGGGCCGACCCTCCCACCTTTGACGGGTCCTTAGACCCAAAGGTCTATCTTGATTGGGAGGCTGGCATGGACCGATATTTTGAGTGGTTCGAGATGTCGGACCAACGGAAGGTCAAGTACGCCAGGATGAAACTTTTAGGCCAAGCACAAACCTATTGGAGGAATATGGAGAACCTATTGTTTCATCGTCATTAACCCCCGATCGATACTTGGACCGAGATGAGGGAGAAGCTTAGGAAGAAGTACCTCCCTACCTCCTACTGCCAGCGTCTTATAGAGAGATGGCAAAGCCTCACCCAAGGAGACCGGTCCGTCTCTGATTACATCGCTGAATTCGATGAATACTACTTGCGATGTGATGCCACGGAGGAAGATTCCCTTACCGTCTCTCGGTTTCGGCATGGTCTACGGCCGCACCTACGGTATGAGCTTCTCCGCCGCAAGGTGGACAAGTTGGAGGATGCATATCAAGTTGCTCTCGAGATGGAGCAATTCGAGGGAGAGTTCGAGTCTATTCCACGGTTGGGCCCCGCCCCTCCCCGTAGTGATTCCCGTGGCTCCTTAGGCTCATACCCGAGGGGACCCATGGCTCGTCCTCATGAGCCCGCTCGTCAGGAGCACTTCCCTCCTAGACCCCGACCTCCCCTACCACGGGATCTACCTCCACCCCAACCACCGGCACCCGTTGCCCGTCCCCCGGCAACCATAGCCCGTCCCCTGGCCCCGACACTTCCTCCACTGTTACCCACGGCACCTACACCTCCACCTTTGTTGCCCACACCCCCTACCCTTCGGGAGGATAAGGGTAAGGCCCCTCTCATCGGAGAGAGTAGTAGGTCTCGTCTACAGTGTTTCCATTGCCATGGGTTTGGCCACTTCGCCAACCAATGTCCCACTCGTGCCACACTAGCCCTAGGGGTTGAAAAGGCCTTGCCTTCTGAGCTTGAACTTGTCACTTATGAGGCCGACCCGGCACTAGCCGAGGAGTACTATGCCTTGGGGGAAGAGCTGGAGGATTCTCCCGCAGTTCAGGATGCGGCCACTTAGTGGGACTGATGCTACCACCTTAGTCTAGGGTCGTATATTAGTCAGTGTGGTTTCTTTGTGTGGTTTGTTTGTGTGGTGTGTTTTGAGTCGATTGTTTGTGTGTTTTGCATACGTGTGTTAGTGCATGGTGAGTCTGCATGTGTCTTATGCAAGCTCGTTGTCGTTCTCTTATGAGTAAGAGGCGATTGGACTCGCTCGATGAGTATGGGATTGGTTCTACATCTATACCCAGATTAGTCACCTATAGGGACCCAACGGTGATTCCTAGTGAGTCTTCGAGCCGCCACCTCCCCTTTTGAGAGTGCCCCACTCGGAGTGTCCACCTTTAGCCCATAGCAGTTCGTGCATATCGAGTATATATGGAATGAGCAGGTGACGATCACTTGGAGTAGAACATACCCGCGCTACATGGCACGGTGACGGATCCGCCGGAGTACTCGAGCAGCCGCACCCCTTACTCGACGGGGTCGAGTTCCTCCCACCCGGGGAGAATTGATGGGGCATCAAAGGTTGTTTCCTTATACGGGTGGAACGTATTTGTGTGTTATGACTTGTATGAGATTGTAATTGTGTATTTCTTTCATTTGAGCTCCTTGTAAGGCTTATAACAAGCCATTGGGCCACTTGTAATGTAGAGTCCATGGCTAGGTTGCCATTAGTAGAGTCCATTAGGAGCCTAGTTCATATTGGACCTTAATAACCACTTAAGGCCCAAGTGGGCTTTCTCCTCTCATGGACCACCAAGACTTGGAAGGCCCAAGTCTAGACTTGGGTTATTGGACTTGAGTGGTTGGCCTTGGACCAGCCTTGGCCCAATAAAGGCCCAAGTAGGGGGCGCCCTCTTCTTTGGCCTTATTAGGCTTGGTTGGTGAGTTTAGGTGGAGTTTGAATAGAAATGGTCTAAGATAGATTAAAATATGTATTAAGTGTTTTGACCACATGAGAGAAAAACTTGTGAACTCCCTAATATGCCCTTCCAAATTCTAGATCTAGGGGCATTATAGGTCTTTTTCCATTTCATATATATAGTATGTATTTAGCATTTTGTGGAATTAATGAAAGAGAAAAAAGCATTGTGCAAGAGCCCCCCCTTGCGAGAATTTCGACCCCCCCTCTCTCTCCCTCTGGTTTTCTTCATCCCCAACCCCATTTCTAGAGTGGTATCCCTTCTATCATCTCCTCTTCACCTCCGGTAATCATCTGTGCCGCTGCCGCCGCCGTTCGTGCCGCCATCGCGCCACCGCGAAGCTATCGTCGGAGTTCTATCTACACAGGGTAGAAGCAGCTTCCACGAATTACTGCTCTTAAATCCGAGATCTTCTTGAGCTGGGATTTTGAGGGAGTGTTTTAGAGGCCCACCCAATGTTGTACAAAAATCGGTTGGGCATTTAGACTTCGAAATCTAATTTTCCATTTTCATTCCCCATTTCAATTCAGATCTGGCTGCTTTCTGTCCAGATCCACTTCCTCCCTGAGTTTCTAGTCTTTGGACCTCATTTTGATTTTTTTAGGAGCTCTCAAATTTACTGGGAGTTATGTCCACCTTCCTCTCCACCTCTAATTTTTCGTGGAATTTTGAAAGCTCATTTCATATTTTTAGAAATTCCCTTTCCGAACCATCTATACTTCTATCAGCCTGTTTCTATATCCGACCACTAGTCAGTCCAAAATCCATAACAAATCGTAGCCTCCACCAATATTTCCACAAAAATTATTTCCATTTTCCTTGTTCAAACCTATACAACTTTGTGGAAGAGCTCAGGAGCTGAATCGGACGTCTACCTCGCAGTCAACGGCAGTTCTCAGACAACTCACCTGCTAATCTGAGAGTTCGGGTACTGTACAATAGAAACTTCAAAATTCAGTAAAGTCTCGATCCGGGCAGATCCAGTCGATCCCTCTAGGCCTAGATTGAAGGATTTTAAGAGAGCTTTCCAACAATAGCTCATGTGCCCCGATCCGACATCGAGATTGGTCGCAGCGACCGATCTCGTCGGGTCGCGCATCTGAAAATAGCAAGTGCAGATCCGTGGGAAGCTTTTCCGACCGGTGCCAATCGGAGCCGCCCGGTCTCCAGATGGCGAACCAGCGTGTCGCCATCCCGGGGAGCGCTTCCCCAAGCGTCTCCACTACAGTGGTGTCACCCGATCCCACACGGCCCCTCCGACCAGCACGTGGGCCCCACGGTCGTAAGTACGTGTGCTGCCGAAGCTACGCGAGAAGCCGCCCGTCAACCCGAAATCGGTCCTCCCGGACCCACTTGTGCGTCCCTTTACTTCCCTGCGTGGAGTGGGCAGTGATTCATTGCTGTAACAATCGTGTATTATTGTTCCGGGAGTACGAGTTTCAGCCGGGTCCGTCTTCCCCACGCCGAGTGCGTGGAGGTATCGTATTCGCTCCTACACTTGGCATTTTGCTTTATTTCATATATGCTTTATATGTCGCTGCTAGAGAGCATGATAGGATAATTAGCTCACTTTATATTTATATCACCGTTGCTGCGAGAGAGAGCGTTATCGTCCCGTGACCCGATCCGGGCACAAGAGAGAGCCGACCACCCTAGCTCACTGCCGGTTTCTCAACCGCGTACATCCGACGCTTCCCTCGTTAAGGGACAATCACGAGCTCACCTAGAGTTGGAGGATCGCATATCCATTCGGAGTCGTGTCCGTGGTCTCGTCCCGCATCATATACTTTCCCATTTCTATTCTGGAATTTTAAGGGATGTAATTTTCCAGCAGGCTTTTGATGTTCTGCGTTAATTTGCTGACAAGTAAGGCAACGTGACACATAGTCTGCTATCTCTCTCTTCATATTGGGCCACCAATAATTTCTTTTAATATCTTGATACATCTTGGTAGCACCAGGATGAACAGTATACTTAGATTTGTGAGCTTCTTCTAAGATCATCTTCTTAGTATCAGCATGATCCGGAATACAAATACGACCTCGAAACAATAACCTCCCGTAATTTATAATAGAGAAATCCGGTCATTGTTCCATATCAGCCTTAATCTCCACTAGTACAGGGTCATTCTCTTTTAACTTTACTAGATCTTCAATCAATGTAGGTTATGTCCAAATAATAATCTTCTTTCTTCATATCAATGTCTACATTCAACTGAGAAAATTTAGAGATAAGATTTGTCATACCTTTCAAACTTGATAGCTTTCCCATCTGTTTTCTATTGAGCGCATCGGCAATAGCATTTGCCATGCCATGATTGTATTGAATAGCAAAATCAAAGTCCTTGAGATACTCCAACCATCGCCTTTGCCTCATATTCAACTCCTTTTGAGAAAAGAGGTATTTCAGGCTCTTATGATCTGAATATACAGTAAATTTCTCCCCATAATATAATGATGCCAATTTTTTAAGGCGAATATGACTGCAGCCAGCTCCAGATCATGAATAGGGTAATTCTCCTCATGTCACTTTAATTGTCTTGAAGCGTAGCAAATTACCTTGCCATTTTGTATGAGTACGCACCCTAGGCCAATACCGGATACATCTGTATAAACTTCAAATCCACCACCTTCAACAGGCAAAGCCAGTACAGGTGCCGTGGTGAGATGTTCCTTAAGGGCCAAGAAATTTTCTTTGCATTCCTTTTCTTTGCATTCCTGTGTCCACTCGAAAGGATTTTCCTTTCTAGTGAGTCTTGTCAAAGGAGCGGCAATTTTGGAGAAATCTTTGATAAATCGCCTATAGTAACCAGCTAGCCCAATAAAACTCTGAACTTCAGATACGGTGTTCGGTCAGCTCTAGTTCTTAACCGCTTCAACTTTAGAAGGGTCTACTACAATGCCTACTTTAGAAATAATGTGGCCAAGAAAAGAAACCTTCTTAAGCCAAAATTCACATTTGTTCAACTTAACATAGAGTTAGTGTTCTCGTAAGGTTCGCAAAACAATCCTTAGATGTTCCTCGTGTTTCTCTTTTGTCTTAGAATAGATAAGGATATCATCAATAAACATGACCACGAATTGATCAAGATAAGGCTGGAACACATTGTTCATTAGTTGCATAAATGCTGCCAGGGCATTAGTTAACCCGAACGGCATTACCACAAATTCATAGTGTTCATATCTGCTTCGGAAAGCAGTCTTGTAAATGTCTTCCTCCTTTATCTTCAGTTGATGAGAGCCCGATCTGAGGTCAATCTTGGAGAAATACTCCGCGCCAGAAAGTTGATCAAATAGTTCATCAATACGCGACAGTGGGTATTTTTTCTTGATGGTGAGTTGATTCAGCTATCGGTAGTCGATGCATAACCTGAGGGAACCGTCCTTCTTGACAAATAAGACTGGCGCACCCTAAGGGGATGTGCTAGGTCGAATGAAATCTTTTTCTAGCAGCTCTTGAAGTTGCTTCTTTAATTCCTTCAACTCCATGGGGGACATCCTATAAGGAGCTATTGACACAGGTGATGCTCAGGGTACGAGTTCAATGGTGAAGTTAACCTCCCTTTCGGGCGGTAAACCAGGCAACTCGGAAGGAAAAACATCAAGATATTCCTACACTATGGGGATTTCATCTATCTGAATTTTCTTAGACTCGATAACTACTACGGAGGTAAGAAAAGCTTTACATCCTTGTGAAATGAGTTTGCAAGCGTGAAGGGATGAAATAATGGTAGGATGTTTCTGATATTTGATACCAAGGAAGGAAAATCTTGGAAGACTTGGTTTTCGGAAAGAGATTATCCTGTTGCGGTAATTTATATAGGCGTCATGGTCTACAAGCCAATCTACACCTAGGATAGCATCATAGCCCTCCATATCAAGGCATACTAGGTTTGCCAGAAGATTATGACCTTCTACAATTATCTCGCTGTCTGGAAAATAAGTTGTAAGTTTAGTTCCAGGACCTAAGGGTGTGGTAATAGCTAGGTCTGCTGGTAAAGGAACTGATGAAATTGGCAAAGTCTTTGCAAAAGCAGTTGATATAAAGGAATGAGAAGCACCAGTATCAAAGAACATGAATGCAGGATGTGAATAAATTTGAATGGTACCTTCTTTCAACCCATCATCCTTGGGTGCTTCATCATCGTCTAGAGCAGCGTTAAGAAGAGCCTGTCGCTTACGTCCACCGCTAGAAGACTGATCCTTCATAAGGGGGCAATCCGACATGCGGTGCTCCCGACTACCACATCTTAAGCAAGCACCGAGATGCTTCCAGCATTCCTCGACTGAATGGTCGAATTTTTCACAGAAAGAGCAAGTAGTTGTGAGAACCTTTTCTTCTTCTTTAACCTTCTTGTTCTTGCTGTTGCCATGCCCGTTACTATTACGGGATCTCTTCTTGTTATCCCGGGAGTGGTAAGTGATACTAAAATTTTCCTCTTTTCTTCCTCACCGATCAGACTTCCGGCTCGGCTCCTCCCCTTTGCCTTTGAGTTTGTTAACCTTCTCCAAGGTTTATTCACACAAGTGTGCCCATTGGACCATTTCTGCATAGGTCCGAATATTTTGTGAGCCAAGTTGCTGAATAAAGATGGGTCGCAGCCCATCCATGAAGTGATTTGCTTTCAGAAGATCAGTGCTCACTAGATGTTGAGCATATGGTGCTAAACGATAAAATTATAGTTCACATTCTGCTACTGTCATCATGCCTTGACGTAGCGATGTAAATTCTGCCGCCTTTCTCTCCTTGACATGCTCGGAGAAGTATTTGACTAGGAAGAGAGTGAGGAATCCCTCTCGAGAGTGAGGAATCCTTCGGAGGCGGTGCCAGAATAGACTTCCACAAAGTACGGGATCCTTGTTAAGCTGGAATATAGCAAGGCGAACCTTTTCCTGACTGGTGCATTGAATAATGTCAAATATCCGGTTCATCTCGTCGATCCAATTCTCTACTTCATCTGGATTGGAAGAGCCATTAAATCGCAGAGGATTTAAACTCCGGAAATTGTTGTGCAAGCTACCCGCGCCAGCCCTTGCACCTGCTTGGGCCACAGTTTGTAGGGCTTGGGTAAGACCCACAACAGTTTGCTGCATCTCGTCCCAGTTCACACGATGAGCCATTGAGAATTCAAGGTACCTAAAAAAGTGAACCTTTAGTTATTTTCCCTAGAATCGGAAGGATTTACCCTAAGATAATTTCTATATAACTATCTCACCCCGGTTTCTACACAATTCTCACATGGGTTCGGAATTCTTTCCTAGTTCATAGGTACAGGTCCTTAAACCTTGGACTTAGCCTATGACGTGTCATTTTCCTAGGACTTTCTTAGACCTAGGCTCTGATACCACTATAACCGTCACACCTCAAGCTTTTAATATAGCGGAAGGAATTTCGGGAACGTGAACATCTGACATGGTAAGCCTCTCGCAAGCAAGAACATCAGAGCGCAAGATAATCACATAAAAGTAATTACACAAGTAATTAATCCAAAAATCTACTTTATTCATAATAATGATCCAAATGTACATAAGATCATGACTTTTAACATCCTTACATCCTTTGACTCAAGAAAATAGAAATTTACAATCTGACTCAACTAGACACTAGATAACTATGGCTCCTCTCGTTCAAATAGATCATCAATCGCTCTCGGACCCACTACTAGCATAATCCGAATCCCATCTTCTAGTATTTCTTGAAAAGACAAGAAAATTGGTATGAGCACACTTGCCCAGTAGGTATCTTCGTATCAATATGAAGGCATTATTTAAGTGATTAATATTTTAGCTCTAGAATTTGGGTAACAATGAGAATGCGGTAAATAAGCAATGTAATCCCAAAGTAATAGAGTCAAGACATGATCAAGTATATGAACAAGTAAGATTCAACCATGTAGATGTAAGTTGGCCTTTCATGAATAAGAATGTACGAGCATGTAACTAGAAAGTACTTACACAACCTTGTAAAGGCTATGTACTAGAAAGTCATTAACAAGCATGTAAAAGAGCCTCGTGGATTTCACTCATTTATAAGAGAAAATACTCCCAGTGTAATGCGACGCCAATATCATCGTACCCTATGATTTATAGCACGTTTCTAACCATTGGCCGTGGGGGCTAGCATGGAGCCCTTGGACACAATCCGTGCCCGGTCTTGCATCTTCAAGTTATAAATCCAGCTACTTCCACTGATATGTGCCTTGCATAATGTTTATGTTTTTGATGATAACTAAACCTTGTGTATGCTTGCATATGCTTTTGATGATTGTGTGCACTCATGATATTTACTTTAGATGATTGTGTGCACTCATGATAGCACTCATGATATTTGTTATGCTTGCATGTGTTTCATATGGGTAATTGTGCTATTGATGTTGAAATATGGTCGAGACTGTAAATGGTTTAAATGCAATCTAGCTCATGTCTTGATTGAACCTTGAGAAGAATGATCAAATTGTTAATGTGATTTACATGCATTTCCATCATGCATTTTGTGACATGTTGTTTGATTGCATGACTATTTGGAGTTGGTTTTTGGTTGAAGAAAACTTGGGTTGTCATGAGGCTTCAAAGCCTTTTACGATTGAACAAGTCTTTGTGCAACTCATGATGTATTGACTTGACTATTTTGAATTGTAGGATCAAATCTCACGGCGGTCGCTTGGAAGGTAAAACAAACGTGTGGACAAGCACCTTACTTTCTACAATCTGAAATAGGTGTTATATGTCATGTCTAATCTGTCAAGAACTATTGGTAAGATTTTTGCTTTGTCATAACATTGATCTCACCATGTGCACTTCACGTAGTCTTCCTTAATACAGTTCATTCAAGGCTTTTGAGGCTCACAATGTCCTTAAGAATTTCACATAAAGTTTGGCAGAGATCATTCATTATGTACAACCTCATAGTCATTAGCTCTTGTTGTTTGGGTGTAAGACTTGTGTTTTTCAAGGGATACAATGCATATCATTCATATTAATCTTGGTGGCATGTGTGTGTGATGCTTGAGTCTCATGGTTTGCTGTGAGTGGAAGATTTGAAGGATGCTAAAAGGGTTCTCATACTTATCTTCACTCGTTCATGATGTTTTGTATGAAGTTCGTGCATTTATCATTTGGATTATTGAGCTATAGTTCTAATCATTTTTCTCATGGTTTTGCAGGTTAAGATCTTCAGTATAAACCCTCCAAGATCAGAGGGGATTGATCACTCTAACTAGCTTGGGCAACTGAGGATTAACAGACTGAACAGTGCACAGTTTGGAAAGACTGCATAGTTCGGTCGACCGAAATTCCCAGGGCTGACTGGGTCAGCTCTGTAAAACTTAGGTCGACCGCCCCCAATCTTAGGTCGACCGCTCGCGGCGAAAACCCAAAAACGTGGATCCGAAAACCATCTAAACCCAATCCATTTGTGCTCTACTTTTACCCACTTGCCCCTAGGGTTATGATATACATGTTTAGGCATGTTTCACATAGTTTTGGCAAGGGTTAAATGGTCTTTTCATACATTTTGTGTGGGTTTCTATATGAGCTACGAATTTTGGGAGAGCTAACCCTAAGAAGCTATTCTTTCTATCTTGCAGGAGAAGAAGGCCAAGGAGTAGAATAGAAGAACATGGGAGAAGGTTTTGTAAGGTTTTCATCTGCATCCAGGCATCTCCAGGGTTCATGGAAGAAGAAGAAAAGGAGCGGATCGACGAGATGAATAAGAGGACGCAAGAATCGTCATCATTCGAATCTGAGAATCAAGCATCAACATCCATAGGCTTGGAAAATCGAAGGGGGAACAACTTCTACATCTTATTCCTATCTATTTGTGATGTTTCTCATGGGTTTTATTTAGATCTGAGCATATCTTGAGTATTTGTGTTTATTTCCTCAACTCTTAGAGATATTCGTGTGTGTGTGACCATCTGCGTACGGCCGTGTGCTTTCGGTGCTGCGGTTGTTGCAGCGTGCGTGTGCGTGTGTTACTGGATTCATGATCCAACGCATCTGTGTGTCATTGTGCTGCGTTTGTTGCAGTGAGTTTGTGTGTGTTGTGATCTGGTGTCGGATCGTGTTGGAGACTCAGTCTCCGTGTGTGTGTGTGTGTTGGAGCGTTGCTCCGTATTGGGGATTTATCCCCGTGTGTGTTGGAGCCTTGCTCCGATTTTGGGGAGTCTTCCCCGTGCTTGTTTATCTAGCGAGTGAATCTTTACCGGTTTGGTAAGGGGTGGATGTAGGGAGCCCATCATGGTCCCGAACCACCTTAAAAATCCATGTGTCCAGTGGTTTGCTTTGTGATATGTATGTTTGTGGGATTGTAATGTTAACATTGTTTATCTTGATCGTACGTGAACGGCGAGATTGAGAGAACTTGTTTATCCTTGCTTACTTTATTTCTATCAATCTTGTTAAACTTGGTAATTCCGCTGCATAAGTTTTAATTTGCCATATCAAGTGGGGACAATTCAACTCCCCCCCTTCTTGTCCGCTCGCCTACCCAAGGACCAACATCCATGAGATATAACAATAAAATATGGCCAATAACGTAACAAGTTCAATGATAGTTTCATGATACAATATCGAGGTAAGAATGCTTCTAGTAAGAATATGGAAGTTCAAGGATTTGAGTTAGAACTAGGTTATGCTATGAAGAAAATTCGGCAGCATAACGACACATTCTTTTCTTTTCATAAATTACAAATATCTTAATTGACAAGTGTAAAGTTCCAAGGAATCATCAGATCGGCTAGGAACTTAGAAAACCCAACCCAAAGGTTAAACCTCGGGTTAGACATGATCAGGAATAAAGCGGTCATTTACTGAACCGTTTCATGTAGAAAGCGGTCAGAGTCTAGACCGTTTCATGAATAGAGTCGACGCATGGAAAAGAAGTGTTGACGCAGTGAAACCTTCTGGAGACTAACAGTCGTGCCAGGGCCGCTAAGGTCTAGAACACATAAAACACTGATAAAGTGCTTTCTAGACAATTGGCTTTGATGGTACAACCAGCTCGGCGTCCTAGTGGGAATCCCAGGCTCGCGGAGTCTTACGGAGGCCTTGAAATATAATCCCCTAGTCCGACAGAAGGAATATTCGGCGGAGAGGTTCATAAGTCCAAGTGAGTGTGCCTATAAGTGCAAAGTGTAACTAATGGTCACATACCGGAGTATATGCCATGTACTTATGAAAATGACTCAAGAGATGAGAGTGGATCATGTGAAAACAGCGATCAAAAGAACGTTCTAAATACCACCATGAATCATGTTTCATAAACATAAGAGGAAATATTTAATTACAAAACTATAACATTTAGGCATGAAATTACATGATAACGAAAATAACGTTTAAAATCATGCACATGCTGAAACAGGGTATTTAACAGGAAAATAAGACATGATTTTTGATGATAAATAATAAAATTATAGAGTTACTAATATGCAATTTCAATTAGGCTCGGAATGGGTCACAAAACATAAAAATGGTCATGGACTGGTCGCCAATATGTGAAAAACAGTCTTGCAATAGGCCGCTTGTTGTACTAAGTGGTCACTTCATGGGCTGTTTCTGTCTGACAGACAGAAGTTGTAAAATAGTGAAATATAACGCTAACCTAGGGCATGTCATGCATGGAAATGATGTAAAACATGTAGTAAAATATGCTAGAAGGTATTCAGGCCATGAGCATGCATTGGTTGTGAAAAATACACAAGAAATGTCTTTTATTATTTCATTAGGGCTAGGTGCATGTATGGAATATGAACTTACTGTGCAGTCTCAATGAAACATAAAATACTCCACGTACAATGCATGAAATCAACTGGAAATTGAGGGCTTTTATTCTTAACATCATGTTTAAGCCATTCATGAGATAACCTACCACGAATCAGAGCTCTAAACATCAAATTTAGGACTGGAAGTTAACCCTAGTTTCTGCTCGTTCAGAACCGAACCAGTAACTTCGTGTGCTTCTAACTTCTAATCCTCTTCACCTATGACCACTAAACTTTGAGGGTTAGAAGAGGGTACTAAAAGGAACAAATAGTTCTAAAAAACCCCTATCTAATTACCTCGTTTAGGGTATCTACTTTGCTGCTCAAACTAGCCCGATCGCACAGGTTCCTAGGTTGCTTGTACCAAACCAGTGACTTTGCAAGCTTCTATCTTCCTGATGGCTTGACCTTCTAAGACAAAATTTTGAGAGTAGTTAGTCCTTATTATTATGGACAAAATACTCTAAAAAATCTACCCCAAATTCATCCTACTTACCTTAGTTCCATGCGAGCCAAAAGTAAGGGTTGCGCATGTGAAACCTTAGGTCTATTTATAGGGTTAGCTAGGGTTTTGAGGCTTGGAACGAACCTAGAGTCCTATTTAGGGTTCTAATTCGACCCTTAAGCACTCTAGACTCTTCTAACGAAGGGATAGCATCGATCCTAGGTGATTAGGATGCCAAATTTCTCATCTTTTCATGCCTTCCTCCATTCACGGAATTTGCAGAGAGTAGCAGTCCGATTAGGATCGTTTATTGACTTAAGCGGTCTCCCGATAGACCGTTTATATCCTTTAGCGCCAAATTTCAAATTATTCAAACTCTTTGTTATATATATGTTTATTTATCTGATAATTGGTATACTTATCCTCTAAATTTCATAAATAGCCTATTTTAAACTTCTAGAACGTGGGCCAACCCTTGTGGGCTTGGTTTTGGGTCATTTGAGCTTATTTAAATGGGCTTGATCAACCAATAAGTATTGGGTCTTATTATATTACTTTAATTAACCCAAATTCATTTAATAGTCTATTTATTTCTAAAAAAATCTATGAAAATCAAATAATATTCTAGAAAAATTCTAAAATACTATATATAAAATCTTGGGGCATTACATCTATAGTTGCAATCGTCCATTTCGATGCATCCAGATTTTGTAAATTCTAGTCATCAAGCCCTTTTCTTTCAAGCTCAGTAGCTCTGTTTTCAAGTTTAGTATTAGCATGTTAAAATATGCCAAATGCATCGAAGCTATCATAATTTGATTCAGTAATTCTGATAATTCCTTAACCAAGATCTTGACGATGACTGGATCACGATTCATGCCACAACCGTAACCTTATAAGCATGATTAGCTCACTTAAAACCATGTGGAAGCATGTTTTCATTATGATACGATATGACTAAGCATGATTCGGATTTTGTAAAATGAATGTGAATGCATATACAATGTGTATGTTATGAATGGGAGACATCAGTATTCTGTGAGGTTGGACTTCAGTCCCTTCTGCGGGATGGCGATATGTAACGTCGCGGAAGTAAAAGAACCCAGGGGACGGCTATACGTAATGCCCTGGTCAAAAATCCTATTGATTCGGTTGGTTCATTCTATGGGATGATGATACGTAATGCCACAGAACCCGTAACGCCCCGTGCGACAGGAGTCTAGGTGGGAGTTCGCTCCAAGGTCTGCGCAGTACTCTTTCATTCGTGTGTGTGTGGGCCTCCTGTGTTTGCAGTAACTATTTGTTCCCATGAATAACGTAAGATGTGTAACTCATGAAATATGGAAATGTGTAAAATAATCATTCTTTATGGATTTAGTGCATGCATGGGTATTTTTATGTTAGACTGCAAACGTGTGTTTTCATATGTGATTACTTTTAAGCAAATGAGAATGAATGGACCTTGATGATCATGATACGCTTTGCTTATGATAACTAGAACTTCATGATCGTGGTGGTAAGGAGTCGTATAGAACCTTCATATTGTCTAATCAAATAACCTTCTCTGATTTTTCATTAGGCTTTCTCTTATGGGACTAGACCATTTGCTCTTAGAAATGTAGCGGGGTTCAGTCGACCGACCTGAGAATTTCGGTCGACCGAATCTCCCAGCGTTGGCCGATCTAAGAATTTGTCATAGTTCGATCGACCGATGGCCCAGTTTGGTCGACCGAACCTCCCAACGTTGGCTGGTCTGAAATTTTGTTACAGTCTGGTCGACCGGTGGCCCAGTTCGGCCGACCAACTTCTGTCAGGTTTCCAGCTTTGACATCCATCAATACCTGATTTGTTTGTGTTCCGTCTTTCACACATTTATCCCTAAATTCTCAATAGACCTATTGGGTCGCTTGGAAGATTTTAGAAGGTTTTGATCGGCCTCTTGCACTCTTTGGTCGTTAACATTTCGAATCAATTATTTTTAAGCAGGTGTGGATGAATGGATTATGATAGTATTAACACTTGAATTATGTATACAATCTGGTTATATGAATGCGAGTTACCCCGATTTGTTTAGGCTGCCTACTGAGCGTCACACTCACCCCTTTGTGACACACGATTTTCAAGTAATACAGAAGAGGAGGTCGTAGAGGAGGCCGTGTGTCACGTCCCGAGCCTTTATTACAGCGGAAGACTAACTCGAGGAACGTGAACAATCGGTATGGTAAGCCTCTTGCGAGCAAGAACGAACAAAGCGCAAGACAATCACACATAAAAATGTAATTGCATAATAATTTACTCAAACTCCAACTTATTTCATTAAGAAGTGAAATATTCCAATACAATAACTTTTCAACCTTCTTCAATCCATCAGACTCAAGGAAAAAGGAAAAATTACAAGACTCGATCAAAGTAATATTGACTTTCCTAAGTCTTCACTCTCATTTTGATGTGACTTTCATTCGCTCTCGGATCCGCTACTTGTATAACTCGAATCCGAATTCGAATCACTTCCATCTCCTGAAAAAGATAGGAAATAGGTAATGAGCACACTTGCCCAGTAGGTATCTTCGCATCAACGTGAAGGTATTATTAAAGTGATTAGTAATTTAGCTCTAAAGAATAAGGTAAAATCATGCGAATGCGATAAATCATATGCAAATAACCAAGGTAACAAGAGGATCGTATAAGATAGAATCAAGTATGAATTAGCAAGAATGTATCAAGAACATGATATGGCCTTTCATGAACAAGAATGTATCAAGAATGTACTAGCAAACCATGTAATCATCACACAAACATCTTTTGCTTATGAGCAAGTATTTGGTGAATTTCTACGGAATATCATGTAACAAGCAAGAAAGTCATGTACGTATATATGTCGTGTATTGTGGATTTTCACTTCACGAGCCGTGGATTTTCACTTATTTATAAAGAAAGAACTCCCAGGACAATGCGACGCCAGTAGCATCATACCCCATGATTTACAGTATGTTTCCGACAATCAGCCGAGGGGACTAGCATAGAGCCCTTGAACACAATCAATGCTCGATCGCATCTTCAAGTATAAATCAAGCTACTTCCACGTTTTAAGCAATAAAATATGGCCAGTAATATAACAAGTTCAATAAGTTTCAATGAATGAACGCTTCAATTTAAGAATGCGAGGGATCAAGAATGACTTAAAACAAGGTTATGCTCATGGAAACAATTCGACAGCATAACAGTACATTCCTTATCTTCCATAATTTAAAATTAAGTATCTTGAACACTATGACAAGTCCTAGACCATCAATAATCCATCTAGGAACTTTGAAATATCAACCCTTAGGTCAAACCTCGGGTTAAAGCACTCAGGAATTGTGACGATAATTAATGGGCCGTTACATGAACGTGACGGTCTATAATTGGGCCGTCATAATGGGCTGAATCCAGAAAGAATAAATTGGACTCAGTATATGTGATAGTTGTATACTGGACCGTTAGATGGCCAGACGGTCGAGTAATAGGCCGTTACATAGTCAAAACCAGAAAATAGCAATAGTGCTTTCTAAACAATTGGGCTATAACGGTACAATCAACTCGGCGTCCTAGTGGGAATCCCAGGGTCGCGGAGAATTACGGAGGCCTTGAAACAAGATTTCCTAGTCCATTGGAAGGAATATCTAATAGAGAGGTCCTCAAGTCCAAGAATATGTTCTTATGTGTAAATTGTGAATTAATGGTCATATACCGGAATATATGCCATGCACTTAGAGAAATTGACTCTATAGACGGAAAAGAATGTGTAACGATGTGAAACCATGATAAAACTCTGTCAATACATCAGTTAAAATCATGTTTTTTAATACAAAACTATAGAGTTTTAGCAAATGAAATTAACATGTACTTAAAATAACTCAAAGTGCTTTAGACATGCATGAATCAATTTATAAACTCAAAGTTCATGAAGATAGGTCAAAACTTAGATAACTAGGCTTATTTATAAGCTACTTGGACTGTGCTCAATTCTGTCCCGAATAGACAGAACACAACACTCAGGTGGTCTAAGACAGGCACGTCATATGGTTGTGACGGTTTATCGTGGAGCCGTCAGAGTGTTGTAACGCTCCAATCATGGTCCGTCAGAGATTACAGAGAAATTTAAGTACAATAGGCGGTGTGACGGCTCATTGTAAGGCCGTCAGAGTCATGTGACGGTCTAACTATAATCCGTCAGAGCACTGCTGACAGTAAGTAAAAGATCTATGGTTTAAAACCTTTCATGCAAGAAGAATCAAAATAAACAACTACTCTAGTCATGACAAAACGAAGAATAGGCCATCTAGATGCATAGGTCGTAGTGAATGAACAAGAGAATATCTTTTATCTTTAAATTAGGCTAAGGACATGCATGTATGCATAGACCTACTAAAACATGAAATTCATGGTCTATAGTGCATGGAATCAAGTAAAACCAGAGGACTTTTACTCGTATCATGATATTCTTGCCGTTCATGAGATAACCTATCTCTTTACTGGGCTTTCAACTTCCAATTTGGGACTGCAAGATACACCCTAGTTCTTTCCTTCCAGTGAGTTTTCAACAACTTCACGTCGCTCTAACTCCTCAATCTCTTGACCTAAGGACGTGAAATTTGGAGGGTAAGGAGGTGAAACTAAGGGGAACAGAAAGTTCTAAAGACACTTAGGCTAATTACCTCGATATGGTGTTCTAATCTCCTGATCTTCAGTAGACTTTCGCTCTGGTTCCTGGGTTGCTATAGTCGAACCAGCAACTTTGGAAGCTTCAAACTCCTTATGTAGTTGATCTCCTAGCACGAAATTTTGAGGAAGATTAGTCCTATGTATTAACAAAAAAAAGTTTTAAAGAACTTACCCGAAATACTATCTCCTTACCTTAGTTCCACGCGAGCCAATGTAGGGGTCACGCAGGTCAAAACTAGGGTCTATTTATAGGTTCTAGCTAGGGTTTTGAGGATTAGATCGATTCTAGAGTCCTTAAATCAACTTCTGAGTGTCCTTAACACGTTTACTAGTCCTCCCATCTCGATCCCTAAGAGATAGACTTATAAAAATCTAATCTTTTTGCTCTTTCTTCCATTCACGGAACTGATAGAGCGTGACGGTCGACTCTTGGTGCGTTACATGCCTGTGGCGGTCGCACGATAGACCGCTACAGCTACTGTGCGTAGAATTCAACTTAATTCAAACTCTTTTATTTGTTTTATCCACATAATTATCTATAAAAGGATATTTATCCTTAAAATTCGTGAATAGGCTAAATAACCTTCTAGAATATGGGCCAAACTTAATGGGCTTGGTCCTTAAACCTTTTGGGCTTCAATTAAATAAGCTAGATTAATCGTTTACCATAATTGGGCCTTAATGAATTTCTAATAAATTCCATAAAATCATTAAATAATTACTGAAATAATATAAATATTCTGGGTCATTACACCCTCCCCCACTTAAAAGAATTTGGTCCCCAAATTCAATACATGGATTAGATGGAGAGTGTACTTACAATTGAATAATTCCAGAAATCTTTTCCACATGGCTTCTTCCGTTTCCCAGGTTGCTTCGGACGGCCATGATTTCTTCCATTGAATTTTGACCATAGGAATAGCTTTATTCCTTAGTTGACGCACTTCCCGTTCTAGAATCTTTATTGGTGTTTGCTCGTACGTCATATCCTTCTGAATCTCCAAATTATCGTAAGTGATAACATGATAAGGATCATATACATCTTTTTTCAGCATAGAGACGTAAAATACGTCCTGAACTCCTGCTAATTGTGGAGGTAAAGCTAATCTATAAGTCACTTCACCGACCCTTTCGAGAATTTCAAATGGGCCAATGAACATTGGAGTTAGCTTGCCTTTGATGCCAAATCTTCGAATATCATGACCCGAAGAAACCTTTAGATACACATGATCTCCTACTTGAAACTCCAAGTCGCGCCTTCAATTATCAGCATAGGATTTTTGCCTATCTTGTGCCACCTGCAATCTTTCTCGAATGAGCTTAATTTTCTCTGAAGAATCCCTGATAATGTCGGGGCCTAGAATTTGCCTTTCCCCTATTTCATTCCAACATATCAGTGATTTATAGCTTTTTCCATATAAAGCTTCAAAAGGTGCCATATGTATGCTGGCCTGATAACTGTTGTTGTATGCAAATTCTACCAGAGGCAAGTGATCATGCCAACTTCCTCCAAAATCAATAGCACAAGCCCTGAGCATATCTTCTACCACTTGATTTTTTCTTTCAGTCTGACCATCAGTTTGTGGATGGAATGACATGCTAAAGTTCAGTCTGGTCCCTAGTGAATATTATAGACCCTTCCAGAATTACGATGTGAATCTAGGATCTCTATCAGACAATATAGTGACAGGGACACCATGTAGCTTGATAATTTCCTTCATGTATAAGGATGCTAGAATATCCACAGACCATCGACTTTTGATTGGTTTGAAATGTGCAGATTTTGTCAATAGGTCTATGATTACCCAGATACCGTCGTGTCCACCTCTGGTCTTTGGTAAACCCATAATGAAATCCATTCCTATACTCTCCCATTTCCATGCTGGAATATCTAAGGGATGTAATTTACCTGCGGGTCTAAAATGTTCTGCCTTTACTTGTTGACAAGTGAGACAGCGTGACACGAAATCAGCTATTTCTCTCTTCATATTGGGCCACCAGAAATTTCTTTTGAGATCTTGATATATTTTTGTACCACCTGGATGAATGATGTACTTGGATTTGTGTGCTTCTTCTAGGATCAGTTTTTTCGTATCCTCATGATCTGGTACACACACTCGGCCCTTAAATAGCAATCTTCCATCATTGGAAATAGAAAAATCCGGCCTCTGTTCTATGTTGGCTTTAATCTCCAGTAATACGGGATCATCATTTTACAGCTTGACCAGATCTTATATTAATGTAGGTTAAGCTTGAATATTAGCTATGAAACAATCTTCTTCCTTCATGTAATACCCCTATTATTTATTAAGTTTTATTGAGCTTTTATTAATTAAAAATTGAATTAAAATGAATTAATGTTTGAATTTCGAAATATTAATATTTAATTCATTAGAAAATAGAACCTATAAAATTCGACTACCTTAGAAAAATCTGTAAAAATAGTAATTGGGTAAAAGACCATTTTTATAGTAATTTTATCTTCTGGACTTGACCCAATTTAATTACGTAACCTTGTCTAATTAGAGGATTAATCACGAAATTGACATTTACCTAACCTTTACCTAACCGAAACTTAAAACGCGAAATTCGACATTAATAGAAATCAAGGGCAAATGGAAGGCCACGAGGTAAGGAACATTTACCCTCAATCAATTTGAGGTAAACCTAGCCCTAAAACGTGCTGCCGACATAGCTTTGGTCGAGTCAAGGATTCCGGCGCCATTTCTAACACGTAACTTGCAGCGCCAAATACTCCCAACTCCGAAGGCTCCAGAAGCTCCATGACCTATAGAAACGTAGCTCTTCGACTCTAATTTCATTTGGTAGCTGGGTCATCCGACGAGGAGTCCAGATCTGGGAGTATTCGTCATTTTGGTGGAAGGTGTTAGCAGTTCGTTGTTCTTCATCTCCAGCACTTTAATCCGTCGATTAAGGTAGGTACCCTTAACCAAATGAGACTTGTGAATATAGTATCTCGATCAGCTCGACGAGATCTTTCCAATGATGATAAAAGCCCCAATTTTTATTGGGTATTCAGGGAGATTTAGAGGCATCTTTGGAGGGTATCCCTGGATCGGGTTTAATTCTAGCTTCAATCTTCAATCTTCAATTCAGGTAGGTGATAATGGACCCAACCTAATTGCTATATATCAATGAAATCTGCATCATGTTAGCTTCATTTTGACGTTGGAAGCCCTGATTATTATTGATCATGCTAATAGAATTCCTGAGTTTTCATAAGTGTGTCCTATCGACGTTCTAGCAGCATTAACTTGACTTATCTCATGATTTTAAGTGACTAAATGAAATATTCATATGGCATATCTTATATGGTTGGAATCCTTATCCTGTCAGCTTTCCGTTGATATATAGATCCCTAAATTTCATTAAGTATAGTAGGAGAATTTTGAGTTTTAGTCACTGCCTATCCAGAACAAGGGTTTCGGTGTTCCAGTAGTTATAAATCCTAATTACAGCAGGTAATCATGCAATTGACACTTCTGTTAGATAGTATTCTCTGTTAGCTTTCCATTGATACCAAAATCGCCTTATTTGGAGTTCATTTCCATTAGTTATTAGCATTTTAGTATAACCCTAGCAAGCCCCCATCTTCCCGGCGTTCACCGGCCGCGGAAGGGACGACCGGAGACACCAGAGATGGGCGGTCTTACGATAGACCATCCAACTCCAGCCCACACCCGACCCTGGCCTAGACAGGAGTTAAACGGTTCCAAATCAACCACTTATCCTAGTTAAACGGTCAGAAACTGACCGCATATCTACCCCAGCTGGATAAACGGTTCGAAATGGACCACATAAGATAAACGCCCCTTTACTGGGCCGCACATCCCTGGGATGGGCGGCCCAATCCAGACCGCCCAAGTACAGGGGCGGCCCATTCCAGACCACCCAAGTACATGGGCGGCCCTCAGGGAGCCGCCCAACCCCCTGGCTTGCCCAATTGAACCCCGTTCAGCCCCGTTTGCCCCCTGTTAAGCCCAGAAGTTATACGGCCCTTTATCAACCGTTTATGTATGCTGTAAATGACTTAATACATGTTTTAATTGATTCATTTGCATATCATTAATGGTAATTAGTGAAATAGAAACCCACTTAATAAATGTTTAATTATGCAACTAAATTCTTGTTAAATGCTTGTTATTCGTGCCTACGCGACTTACGCGATTTTGTTCACTAGCTTATCAACTTGAATCATACTTTTTGGCATCTTGACTTAATATATAACTTAATCCTTGTTAATTTGTCTTGAAATTAGGATTAATATGTTGATTAACTTGCTGGATAGCTGCTGTACTACAGTAGCACAGCACGATTACTTTCCCAACTTCTAGTAAGTCGTTAAGGCGTTAAATAGCATGTTACCTCCGGAAAACTTGATCCGGCGGAATTATCATTAATTCACATGTTTAGTATCCCTGTTTAGAATCCATTGATTAAATGGTAATCTATTCCAGTATAGTTATATATGTAACTCTTATTGTGATTTGGTTATCGATCTTCTTGATGATTGTGCTTACCTTGAAATTCTGAAATGAATCTTCTTCCTACTTGAAATTGTTATTATTACAAAGTTTAAACCTTGGCATTCTGGCCATAAATTATGGAAGTCTAGATTCATGGGATCTTTGATCCAAAGAAATCAATGCCTGGCAAATAATTAAGGGCTCGATCTAGTCCTGGGAGGAGCGCCCGAACACTACGTGTACCCCCGGGGAGGTGAAAGACTAGGTGTGGCATTTGGCACCAGTACTATGACATGTGTTAAATCCAGGACTGTCCACTACTCTCTACTACTCTCTACTACCTTTCACTTTCCACTCTTCACTGTTCTATACTCTACTTGTTGTTACTCTACTTGCTATTACTTGGACGTGGAAGTGAAATTACATACGTGCTTGACATGACTTGAATCGTCTTGATAAGGTCAACTCTTTATCGTTATCTCCTGTAGTAAATTCTTGTCTTTGTTATTCCTTTTAAGTATTACCATTCTGTTCATTTATATTTCTTGACCTTGCAAGATCTTTAAACTTTGTTTTACTATATCACCATTATCCTTTTATTGCATTATCCTTTGTAGCATGACATTTTGAAAATGTAATTAAACTGTTAATCACTTATACCTATCTGTTATCTCCTACTGAGCGTTAGCTCACACCCCGTTGTTTCCCCCTTTCCAGGCTATACAGGTGACGACACCCATACCGATGGGGAGGGGCAGGAGTGATTACACCTGAGTGTACCAGTTAATAGATGGAGTCGTCTTGTTATTGCTTCTAGTTATGTCTTGGAGTTGTGCTTGTATTTCGATATTTAAAGAGTTAGTTGATGTACTAGTGGTACTAGATTTCATTAGAAGTTATGTTTGAGAGTGTCTTAGTAGTTTGATGAATGTTGTAATAGATTGAGATTTTCCATGTTTAATAAATTTGTTCTTTTCCATTGCCTATTGTTAATCATCTAGTTTAGTATTTCAACTTTATTTCAGCTAGCTCGTCTCTAACTGTACGTCCCGATATTTCCGCCTTGTTCGGGACGTGACAGTTTAGTTGGTATCAGAGCACCAGGTTAAATGTTCCTAGGTGTTCTAAGTTCTAGGATTTTTTTTCTAGGTTCTAAGGTTCTAAGTGTTGTCATAGGATCCCTAACCTAGTTAAAAATCTAAGGACCCGACCTGGTGAGATTGGGAAGAAACTTGGGTTGAGATATACCTTGATTGTTGTATTATATCTTAATAACCCTAAATGATTTACTCTACTTGTAGGTAATTGAAATGGCAGCTGAACGTGCTGAATGGAGGAACCTACAGCGCACGGTTCAAGGCCTGACTCAAGCGTTACATCAGGTAGCTCAAGCTGGAGCAGCGGGTCATGGCACCGGTGACTTATACCGGAACTTTCGAGGAATGAACCCGCCAAGATTTGCTGGTTCGACTAACCCCGACGAGGCCGAGCATTGGCTCAACGAAATGGGGAGAATTTTTAAAGTCATGCAATGCACCGACCAAGAGCGTGTCCTTCTTTCTACCTTCCAATTGGAGCGGGACGTGCGTACTTGGTGGGATTCCGTCAAGGCAACTCTAGACGATCAACAAGTCACATGGGAAGAGTTCGAGGAATTCTTCAATGACAAATATTTTTCTGATCGTGTACAAGAGAAGAAGGCGGCGGAGTTCGCGGCTTTAAAGCAGCGAAGCTTATCGGTGGCCGAATATGAAGCACAGTTCTCTCGGCTTTCGCGCTATGCTACTCACCTTATCTCCACCGAAAAGATGAAAGCTAAGCGATTTCTCAACGGGTTGAAGCTTCACTACATCAATCAATTGGCGCCGATGGAGATCCTTACTTATTCTGAGATGGTGAGAAAGGCACAAGTTCTAGAAGATACCCTAGAGATGACGGAGAGGATCCGTGGGAAAGGCATGAAGAAGGAACAACCAACTCCTAGACCCGGACCTGGCGCTAGCAAGAAGAGGCCCATGAGTGGGTCTAGTTCGTGGATCGAAACGGGAACGTGGAAAGATAAGATGCCGAGAAATGAAGAGAAGAAACCCGGCCCCATTGTTCCATTCAAGGGCAAGTGCAGGTATTATGATCGTCCAGGTCACAAGATGGAGGAATGCTGGCGCAAGCTAGGCGCGTGTTTACGATGTGGGAGAGGAGCACCGTATCCCTGACTGCCCTCTTCTATCGGAACAGGCTACCCCAGAAAAACCTCAAGCTACCAAGAAGACGCAAGGAAGGCTCCAAGCTTTACATGTGGATGAAACTGGGATTTCTGATGATGGCGGACTCGTCGAAGGTACTCTTACTATAATCGACAAGCCTGCACTTGTTCTCTTTGATACTGGTGCAACACATTCTTTTATCTCTCGGAAATTTGCGAAGTCATTATCTGTGGAACCTATTATGATGAATACTCCATTAGCTATATCAACTCCTATTGGTTCTGGAGTGGCTATTCAATATTACTATCCTTCTAGTAAGGTTATTATTGATGAACGGAACTTTCCAGTCGACTTAGTTTGCATGGATATGAAGGATTATGATGTAATCCTTGGAGCAGATTGGTTGGCCAAGTATGAGGCCAATGTTCACTGCAATTCTAGCTCAGTGACTTTTACTAGACATTCTGGTTTGTCTTTTACGGGAATTAAGCACCATAACCCCGTATCACTCATCTCGGCCCTTCGAGCCGACAAGCTGATGAAGCAAGGTTGCGAGGCTTTTCTAGCCTTTGTCCATGCTACACCGGAGCAGCAAGTTGAGATAAAGGACACTCTTATTGTCCGAGAATTCTCCGATGTCTTTCCGGAGGAACTACCAGGACTTCCACCTGAGCGGGAAGTTATCTTCTCCATTGATATCGTTCCTGGCACGTCTCCTGTTTCTAGAGCTCCTTACCGTATGTCCCCTGCAGAGCTACGGGAACTAAAGCAACAGCTGATGGAATTGCTCGAGAAAGGCTTTATTCGTCCGAGTACTTCACCTTGGGGAGCTCCTGTATTATTCGTCAGGAAGAAGGATGGTTCGATGAGGTTATGCATCGATTATCGACAACTGAACCAGCTAACTATCAAAAATAAATACCCATTGCGAGGATCGATGAATTATTCGACCAGATAGCGGGAGCACATTATTTCTCTAAGATCGACCTTCGATCTGGATATCATCAGCTGAGGATTAAGGAACATGATATTTATAAAATGGCTTTCCGCAGCAGGTATGGTCATTTTGAGTTTGTCGTTATGCCTTTTGGTCTAACGAATGCACTAGCAGCTTTCATGCAGTTAATGAATAATGCATTCCGGCCTTATCTTGATCAATGGGTCGTGGTATTCATTGACGACATATTGATTTATTCCAAGACTGAACAAGAGCATGCCGAACATCTGAGGATGGCATTGCAGATATTGAGAGATCGTCAACTATATGCCAAATTCAGTAAATGTGATTTCTGGCTGCAAGAAGTGTCCTTCTTAGGACATATCATCACCAAAGAAGGTATTTCAGTTGATCCTTCGAAAGTGGAGGTAGTAAAGAATTGGGATCAGCCTACTACAGTGACCGAGGTGAGAAGCTTCCTAGGCCTGGCAGGTTATTATCGGAGATTTATTCAAGACTTCTCCAAAATTGCAGTACCTCTCACTCGATTGACCCGCAAAGACAATAAGTTTGAATGGTCCGAAGAATGTCAGCGGAGCTTTCAAACATTGAAGGATTGCCTCACTACTGCACCCGTATTGGCTTTACCTTCTGGCGACGGAGGTTTCGTGGTCTATACCGATGCTTCTGGTATTGGCTTGGGCTGTGTACTCATGCAGCATGGGAAGGTGATTGCCTATTCTTCTAGGCAGCTGAGGAAGCATGAAGAAAATTACCCCGTTCATGACTTGGAACTTGCAGCAGTTGTATTCGCTCTGAAGATTTGGAGGCATTACTTGTATGGAGAAACATTTATAGTATTTTCAGATCATAAGAGTCTGAAGTATTTATTTTCTCAGAAGGAACTCAACATGAGGCAGAGAAGATGGTTGGAATATCTGAAGGACTTCGACTTCTCTATCGAGTATCATCCGGGTAAAGGTAATGTCGTGGCAGATGCATTAAGTCAGAAGCCTATGGCTAAATTGGCCAGTCTCATGCTACAAGAATGGAGGCTACTAGAACAATTAGCTAGCCTGGATCTTAATGTAGAAAATGATCGGGTGATGATTGCACAAATCCTACTTAAGCCTGATTTGATGATAGAAATTAAATCCTTGCAAGACAATGACCCTGAGCTGGTGAAAATCAAAGGAAACTTGAGCAACAGACCAGATTTCATGATGGCTGATGATGGATGATTGTTATTCCGAGGGCGAACTTGTGTACCCGATGTAGCCAAACTCAAAAACAAGATTCTTGAAGAAGCTCATAGATCCCGATACACGATTCATCCTGGAGGCACCAAGATGTTTAAGGATTTGAAAAGATCCTTCTGGTGGCCGAACATGAAAAAGGAAGTGGCAGATTTTGTGAGCAGATGCTTAGTGTGTCAGCAGGTCAAGGCTGAACATCTCAGACCGGCAGGGAAGTTGAAACCACTTGATATACCCCAGTGGAAATGGGAAAGCATCGGCATGGATTTCATTATGGGTCTACCTAGGACTCGTGGTGGATTTGACGAGATATGGGTGATTGTTGACCGATTGACAAAGTCGGCCCACTTCTTATCTATTAAATCCAAATGGACAGTCGATGTTTTGGCAGCATTATATATGAAGAAAGTAGTTCGACTTCATGGCATTCCAGTTAACATTGTGTCAGACAGAGACCCTAGATTCACCTCACATTTCTGGAAGGGACTGCAAGAGTCCTTGGGCACTCGTCTGAATTTCAGTACGGCCTTTCATCCACAGACTGATGGACAGACGGAGAGGACTAATCAGATAGTGGAGGATATGCTGAGAGCCTGCATGATTGATTTCGGAGGCAGCTGGAATGATCATTTAGCATTGATTGAATTCGCCTACAGTAATAGCTATCAGTCCAGTATACAAATGGCTCCATTTGAAGCTTTATATGGAAGAAGTTGTCGTTCCCCGTTGTGTTGGGACGAGGTGGGCGAGAAGCAATGGCTTGGACCAGATCTTATTTCGGAGTCGTCACAGAATATCCGTATCATCCGAGACCGGTTACAAGTGGCACAATCAAGACAGAAAAGTTATGCTGACAACCGAAGAAGGGCATTAGAGTTCCAAGTGGGTGAGCATGTATTTCTGAAGGTCTCTCCTACGAGAGGGATTCGAAGATTCGGCATTCGCGGCAAGCTAAGCCCGCGGTATATCGGTCCATTCGAGATTCTAGATAGAATGGGCGAGGTGGCTTATCGATTGGCGTTACTGCCTCAGTTGTCTGGCGTGCACAACGTCTTCCATATTTCTATGTTGCGGAAGTATGTGTACGACCCCACTTATGTTATTCATAATGTGGATTTCGAGCTGAAGGAGGATCTGACCTACGAGGAAAGACCGATAAAGATTCTGGACCGGAAGCAACAACAACTCCGGAATCGCTCTATATCGATGGTCAAGATTCAGTGGAGTCGGCGTGGGACCGAAGAGGCTACTTGGGAATCGGAAGATACTATGCGGAAGAGGTATCCTGACCTATTCTAGGTGATCTATCCTTTCCCTACTTTCCGTATATAGTGCAGTGAATTTGGAGGACCAAATTCTTTAAGTAGGGGAGGGTGTAATACCCTGATTATTTATTAAGTTTTATTGAGCTTTTATTAATTAAAAATTGAATTAAAATGAATTAATGTTTGAATTTTGAAATATTAATATTTAATTCATTAGAAAATAGAACCTATAAAATTTGACTACCTTAGAAAAATCTATAAAAATAGTAATTGGGTAAAAGACCATTTTTATAGCAATTTTGTCTTCTGGACTTGACCCAAATTAATTACGTAACCTTGTCTAATTAGAGGATTAATCTCGAAATTGACATTTACCTAACCTTTACCTAACCGAAACTTAAAACGCGAAATTCGACCTTAATACTCAACCAAATGATCTGAAATCAAGGGCAAATGGAAGGCCACGAGGTAAGGAACATTTACCCTCAATCAATTTGAGGTAAACCTAGCCCTAAAACGTGCTGCCGACATAGCTTTGGTCGAGTCAAGGATTCCGGCGCCGTTTCTAACACGTAACTTGCATCGCCAAATACTCCCAACTCCGAAGGCTCCAGAAGCTCCATGACCTATAGAAACGTAGCTCTTCGACTCTAGTTTCATTTGGTAGCTGGGTCAGCTGACGAGGAGTCCAGATCTGGGAGTATTCATCGTTTTGGTGGAAGGTGTTAGCAGTTCGTTGTTCTTCATCTCCAGCCCTTTAATCCGTCGATTAAGGTAGGTACCCTTAACCAAATGAGACTTGTGAATATAGTATCTCGATCAGCTCGACGAGATCTTTCCAATGATAGTAAAAGCCCCAATGTTTATTGGGTATTCAGGGAGATTTAGAGGCATCGTTGGAGGGTATCCCTAGATCGGGTTTAATTCTAGCTTTGATCTTCAATCTTCAATTCAGGTAGGTGATAATGGACCCAACCTAATTGCTATATATCAATGAAATCTACATCATGTTAGCTTCATTTTGACGTTGGAAGCCCTGATTATTATTGATCATGCTAATAGAATTCCTGAGTTTTCATAAGTGTGTCCTGTCGACGTTCTAGCAGCATTAACTTGACTTATCTCATGATTTTAAGTGACTAAATGAAATATTCATATGGCATATCTTATATGGTTGGAATCCTTATCCTGTCAGCTTTCCGTTGATATATAGATCCCTAATTTCATTAAGTATAGTAGGAGAATTTTGAGTTTTAGTCACTGCCTGTCCAGAACTAGGGTTTCGGTGTTCCAGTAGTTATAAATACTAATTACAGCAGGTAATCATGTAATTGACACTTCTGTTAGATAGTATTCTCTGTTAGCTTTCCATTGATATGAAAATCCCCTTATTTGGAGTTCATTTCCATTAGTTATTAGCATTTTAGTATAACCCTAGCAAGCCCCCATCTTCCCGGTGTTCACCGGCCGCGGAAGGGACGACCGGAGACACCAGAGATGGGCGGTCTTACGATAGACCGTCCAACTCCAGCCCACACCCGACCCTGGCCTAGACAGGAGTTAAACGGTTCCAAATCAACCACTTATCCTAGTTAAATGGTCAGAAACTGACCGCATATCTACCCCAGCAGGATAAACGGTTTGAAATGGACCACATAAGATAAACGGCCCTTTACTGGGCCGCACAACTGGATGGGCGGCCCTGCCCATGGCCGCACATCCCTGGGATGGGTGGCCCATTCCAGACCTCCTAAGTACATGGGCGGCCCATTCCAGACCGCCCAAGTACATGGGCGGCCCTCAGGGAGCCGCCCAACCCCCTGGCTTGCCCAATTGAACCCCGTTCAGCCCCGTTTGCCCCCTGTTAACCCCAGAAGTTATACGGCCCTTTATCAACCGTTTATGTATGCTGTAAATGACTTAATACATGTTTTAATTGATTCAATTTCATATCATTAATGGTAATTAGTGAAATAGAAACCCACTTAATAAATGTTTAATTATGCAACTAAATTCTTGTTAAATGCTTGTTATTCGTGCCTACGCGACTTACGCGATTTTGTTCACTAGCTTATCAACTTGAATCATACTTTTTGGCATCTTGACTTAATATATAACTTAATCCTTGTTAATTTGTCTTGGAATTAGGATTAATATGTTGATTAACTTGCTGGATAGCTGATGTACTACAGTAGCACATCACGATTACTTTCCCAACTTCTAGTAAGTTGTTAAGGCGTTAAATAGCATGTTACCTCCGGAAAACTTGATCTGGCGGATTTACCATTAATTCACATGTTTAGTATCCCTGTTTAGAATCCATTGATTAAATGGTAATCTATTCCAGTATAGTTATATATGTAACTCTTATTGTGATTTGGTTATCGATCTTCTTGATGATTGTGCTTACCTTGAAATTCTGAAATGAATCTTCTTCCTACTTGAAATTGTTATTGCTACAAAGTTTAAACCTTGGAATTCTAGCCATAAATTGTGGAAGTCTAGATTCGTGGGATCTTTGATCCAAAGAAATCAATGTCTGGCAAACAATTAAGGGCTCGGTCTAGTCCTGGGAGGAGCGCCCGAACACTACGTGTACCCCCGGGGAGGTGAAAGACTAGGTGTGGCATTTGGCACCAGTACTATGACATGTGTTAAATCTAGGACTGTCCACTACTCTCTACTACTCTCTACTACCTTTCACTTTCCACTCTTCACTGTTCTATACTCTACTTGTTGTTACTCTACTTGCTATTACTTGGATGTCGAAGTGAAATTACATACGTGCTTGACATGACTTGAATCGTCTTGATAAGGCCAACTCTTTATCGTTATCTCCTGTAGTAAATTCTTATCTTTGTTATTCCTTTTATGTATTACCATTCTGTTCATTTATATTTCTTGACCTTGCAAGATCTTTAAACTTTGTTTTACTATATCACCATTATCCTTTTATTGCATTATCCTTTGTAGCATGACATTTTGAAAATGTAATTAAACTGTTAATCACTTATACCTATCTGTTATCTCCTACTGAGCGTTAGCTCACACCCCGTTGTTTCCCC
The DNA here is from genome assembly GCA_022559845.1 of Amorphophallus konjac. Classification (NCBI taxonomy): domain Eukaryota; kingdom Viridiplantae; phylum Streptophyta; class Magnoliopsida; order Alismatales; family Araceae; genus Amorphophallus; species Amorphophallus konjac. The sequence goes on from JAHNEJ010001131.1 coordinate 101,545, forward strand.
CTTTCTAGGCTATACAGGTGACGACACCCATACCGATGGGGAGGGGCAGGAGTGATTACACCTGAGTGTACCAGTTAATAGATGGAGTCATCTTGTTATTGCTTCTAGTTATGTCTTGGAGTTGTGCTTCTATTTCGATATTTAAAGAGTTAGTTGATGTACTAGTGGTACTAGATTTCATTAGAAGTTATGTTTGAGAGTGTCTTAGTAGTTTGATGAATGTTGTAATAGATTGGGATTTTCCATGTTTAATAAATTTGTTCTTTTCCATTGCCTTGTGTTAATCATCTAGTTTAGTATTTCAACTTTATTTCAGCTAGCTCGCCTCTAACTGTACGTCCCGATATTTCTACCTTGTTCGGGGCGTGACACTTCATGTCAATATCTAAGTTCAACTGAGCAAATTGAGGAATAAGATTAGTCATACTAATTATAAGACTTGATAGCTTTCCCATTGATTTTCTACTGAGTGCATCTACTACAGCATTAGCCTTGCCATGATGATATTGAATTACATAATCAAAGTCTTTGAGATATTCTAACTATCTCCTCTGCCTCATATTTAACTCCTTTTGAGAGAATAAGTATTTAAAGCTTTTGTGGTCCGAGTAGATCGTGAATTTCTCTCCATAGAGATAATGACGTCAAATTTTTAAGGTGAAAATGACAGCATCCAATTCCAAATCATGCACATGGTAATTTTCCTCGTGACGTTTCAATTGTCTTGAAGAATAACAGATTACCTTTCCATTTTGCATAAGGACGCACCCTAAGCCAATGCCAGACGCATCCGTATATACTTCAAATCCACCACCTTCCACCGGTATTGATAGAATAGGAGCTGTAGTAAGATGGTTCTTAAGAGTTTGAAAACTCTCTTCACATTCCTCTGACCAGACAAAATGATTTTCTTTTCTTTTGAGTCTAGTTAAAGGAACATCAATTTTTGAGAAGTCCTTAATGAACCTCCTATAATAACTAGCTAGACCCAAAAAGCTCCTTTTTTTTGATACAGTCGTTGGCCGGCTTTAGTTTCTGACAGCTTCTACTTAAGAAGGATCCACAACGATACCTTCTTTTGAAATAATGTGGCTTAGAAATGAAACTTCCTTGAGCCAGAACTCACACTTGTTAAGCTTGCCATAAAGTTTATGTTCTCTAAGTGTTTGTAAAACTATCCTCAGATGTCCTTCATGTTTCTCTTTTATCTTGGAATATACCTGGATGTCATCGATGAAGATGATGATGAACTGGTCCAGATATGGCTAGAAAACATTGTTCATAAGTTGCATAAATACTGCTGGGGCATTTGTTAACCCGAACGTCATCACCACGAATTCATTGTGGCCATAACGACTTCGAAAAGTCGATTTATAAATATCTTATTCTTTAATTCTAAGCTGATGATAACCTGATCTGAGGTCAATCTTGGAGAAATACTCTGCTCCTGAAAGCTGATCGAAGAGCTTATCAATACGAGGCATCGGATACTTATTTTTGATTGTAAGTTGATTCAGTCGCCGGTAGTCTATGCATAACCTGAGAGAGCCATTCTTCTTCTTGACGAATAGAACCAGCGCACCCTAAGGGGATGTGCTAGGTCTGATGAAACCATTATCTAATAGTTCTTGCAACTACCTCTTTAGTTCCTTAAGTTCTGTGGTGGACATCATGTAAGGGGCTATAGAAACAGGTGCTGCTTCTGGAATGAGTTCAATAGTGAAGTTTACTTACCTCTCGGGTGATAAGTTGGGTAATTCGGGTGGAAACACATCTGGGAACTCATTTATAATAGGATTGTCTCCTAGGATGATTTTCTTGGACTCGATAACAATGACAGAAGCAAGAAAAGCTTCACATCCTTGCGAGATAAGTTTGCAAGCGTGAAGAGAGGATATAATAGTGGGATGTTTCCTATACTTGATGCCAAGGAAAGAAAATCTTAGAAGACCGGGTTTTCGAAAGGATATAATCTTATTTCGACAGTTAATATCAGCGTCATGGTCTATAAGCCAATCTACCCCTAAGATGGCATCATAACCTTTCATGTCAAGGCATACTAAGTTTGCGGGGAGATTGTGACCTTCTACTATTACCTCACTATCATGATAATATTCGGTAAGCTTTGTTCCAGAACCTAAGGGTGTGGTAATAGCAAGATCTGAAGGTAGGGGAATAGATGTAATTGGTAATGTTTTTACAAAAGTAGTGGAGATAAAAGAATGAGAGGCACCAGTATCAAATAGCACAAATGCAGGACGGGAACAAATTTGAAGGGTACCTTCCATAAGCCCACCATCCCTGGGTGCTTCTTCTTCTTCTAGAACATCATTGAGGCGAGCCTGCCTCCTACGGCCACCACCAGACGATTGATCCTTCATAAGGGGCCAATCTAGCATACGATGCTCCCTGCTTCCACAACGTAGACAAGCACCAAGGCGCTTCCAACATTCTTCAGTCGAATGGTTGAACTTCTCGCAAAATGTGCAAGCCGCCATGACTTGCTCCTTCTCCTCCTTGACTTTCTTGTTCTTCTGGGAACTTCCCCCGTTCCCGCTCCTAGATCTTCTCTTACTATCATGCCTTTTATGAGGTTCTGTGATGCTGAATTTTTTTTTCTTATAACGCCGATCAGATCGTCGGCTGGACTCTTCTCCTTTTCCTTTCAATTTCTCAACCTTTTCTAAGGTCCTCTCACATAAATATGCCCGTTGGACCATCTCTGCATAGGTATGGATGTTTTGGGTCTCGAGCTGCTGAATGAAACTGGGTCATAACCCGCCCATAAACTGATTAGCCTTCAATAAATCGGTGCTGATTAAATGTGGTGCATAGGGTGCTAGCATGGAGAATTGAAGTTCATACTCCGCGACTGTCATCATTCCCTGATGAAGAGAGGCGAACTCCATAGCCTTTCTTTCTTTAACATGTTCCGAAAAGTACTTAGCACTGAATAGAATAAGAAAACCATCCCATGTATGAGGTGCATCTGCCGGAGGTGTAGGTACTGATTTCCACCATGTGCGTGCATCTTTATTGAGTTGAAATGTTGCAAGACGCACTTTTTCTTGGTCCGTTCATTGGATAACATCGAGGATACGATTCATCTCATCTATCCAGTTTCCTGCCTCATCTGGGTTGGAAGAACCGTAGAAATGCGGAGGGTTTAAGCTCTGAAAATTACGATGCAAGTCACCGGCCCTCGCCCCTGCGCCTGCCTGGGCCATAGTTTGTAATGCCTAAGTAAGGCCGGCAACCGTTTGTTGCATGCCACCCCAATCTACGCGATGAGCCATTGTAATAATGAGGTACCTGAGAGAAATAACAAATTGTTAATTCTCATGGAATTAAAAAGAGATAAATCTTAAAACTAATTAACTATCTTATCCCGGGTTCTACCCAATTCTCGCATGGGTGAGGAAATTTCTTCCTTAATTCATAGGTATGGGTCCTTAAGCCTTGGACTTATCCTATGACTCTCTTTCCTAGGTCCTGAGACTTAGGCTCTGATACCAACTTAACTGTCACGCCGCAAGCCTTTATTGCAGCAGAAGACTAACTCGAGGAACGTGAACAGCCGGCATGGTAAGCCTCTTGCGAGCAAGAACGATCAGAGCACAAGACAATCACACATAAAAATGCAATGGCACAATAATTTACTCAAACTCCAACTTATTTCATTAATAAGCGAAATATTCCAATATAATAACTTTTCAACCTTATTCAATCCATCAGACTCAAGGAAAAAGGAAAAATTACAAGACTCGGTCTCAACAATATTGACTTTCCTAAGTCTTCACTCTCATTTTGATATGACTTTCATTCGCTCTCGGATCCGCTACTTGTATAACTAGAATCTGAATTCGAATCACTTCCATCGCCTGAAAAAGAATGGAAATAGGTAATGAGCACACTTGCCCAGTAGGTATCTTCGCATCAACATGAAGGCACTATTAAAATTTAGCTCTACAGAATAAGGTAAAATCATGCGAATGCGATAAATCATATGTAAATAACTAATGTAACAAGACGATCGTATAAGATAGAATGAACAAGTATGAATTAGCAAGAATGTATCAAGAACATGATATGGCCTTTCATGAACAAGAATGTATCGAGAATGTACTAGCTAACCACGTAATAATCACACAAACATCTTTTGCTTATGAGCAAGTATTTGGTGAATTTCTGTGGAATATCATGTAACAAGCAAGAAAGTCATGTACGTATATATGTCGTGTCTTGTGGATTTTCACTTCACGAGCCGTGGATTTTCACTTATTCATAAAGAAAGTACTCCCAGCGTAATGAGACGCCAGTAGCATCATACCCCATGGTTTACAGTATGTTTCCGATAATCAGTCGAGGGGACTAGCATAGAGCCCTTGAACACAATCAGTGCTCGATCGCATCTTCAAGTATAAATCAAGCTACTTCCACGTTTCAAGTAATAAAATATGGCCAGTAATATAACACGTTCAATAAGTTTCAATGAATGAACGCTTCAATTTAAGAATGCGAGGGATCAAGAATGACTTAAAACAAGGTTATGCTCATGGAAATAATTCGACAGCATAACAGTACATTCCTTATCTTCCATAATTTAAAATTAAGTATCTTGAACAATATGACAAGTCCTAGACCATCAATAATATATCTAGGAATTTTGAAATATCAACCCTTGGGTCAAACCTCGGGTTAAAGTACTCAAGAATTGTGACGGTAATTAATGGGCCGTTACATGAACGCGACGGTCTATAATTGGGCCGTTATAATGGGATGAATCCGGAAAGAATAAATTGGACTCAATATATGTGACGGTTGTATACTGGACCATTAGATTGGCTTGACGGTTGAGTAATAGGTCGTTACATAGTCAAAACCAGAAAATAACAATAGTGCTTTCTAAACAATTGGGCTTTAATGGTACAACCAACTCGACGTCATAGTGGGAATCCCAAGGTCGTGGAAAATTATGGATAGCTTGAAACAAGATTTCCTAGTCCATTGGAAGGAATATCCAATAGAGAGGTCCTCAAGTCCAAGAATATGTTCCTATGTGCAAAGTGTGAACTAATGGTCATATACCAGAATATATGACATGCACTTAGAGAAATTGACTCTATAGATGGAAAAGAATGTGTAACGATGTGAAACCGTGATTAAACTCCGTCAATACATCAGTTAAAATTATGTTTTTTAATACAAAACTATAGAGTTTTAGCAAATGAAATTAACATGTACTTAAAATAACTCAAAGTGCTTTAGACATGCATGAATCAATTTACAAACTCAAAGTTCATGAAGATAGGTCAAAACTTAGATAACTAGGCTTATTTATAAGCTACTTTGACTGTTCTCAATTCTGTCCCAAATAGACAAAACACAGCACTCTGGCGGTCTAAGACAGGCGCGTCATATGGCTGTGATGATTTATCGTGGAGCCGTCAGAGTGTTGTAATGCTCCGATCCTGGTCCGTCAGAAATTACAGAGAAATTTAAGTACAACAAGCGGTGTGACGGCTCATCATAAGGCCGTCAGAGTCATGTGACGGTCTAACTATAATCCGTCAGAGCACTGCTGACAGTAAGTAAAAGATCTATGGTTTAAAACCTTTCATGCAAGAAGAATCAAAATAAACAACTACTCTAGTCATGACAGTATGAAGAATAGGCCATCTAGATGCATATGTCGTAGTGAATGAACAAGAGAATACCTTTTATCTTTAAATTAGGCTAAGGACATGCATGTATGCATAGACCTACTAATGTTAGCTAGGTGCGATAGATAAACATAGATCCAGAGGGGGGGTGAATGGATCTTTCAAAGAATTTTACCCAATTTAAGTTCTACCGGTTAGATGTGCGGAATTAAAAGCGGATGCAGATATAAACTTAGAAAACTTAGGAAGCTATTGCAAAGTAGTCCAATTGAAGAAACTCACACTCGATCCTAAACAGACATCTAGTGAGCGCAGCAGAGAGATGAGCACATAAGGCAAACAAACCACAAAAGAACACTAGGCCTTTTAGGTGGTTCGGTCCAAAGACCTACGTCCACCCCTCACTCCAAACCGGAGTGAGGCTTCCACTAGTAACACTAGCACAGCAGACTCAGTCTGCAACAAAGGCTGCCAAACAGCTTGACCAGGGGAACAACCTCCCTTCTTCCTCCCAACCGGAGGGACACCCCAAGTGACTCCCAGCCACTTGGAAACCAGAGATGCACAGTCTCTCTTCCTCCAGACCGGAGGGAACACCTAGTCTTGCAACCCACAAGACTAGAACCGGAGGACCAATCCTCCCTTCCTCCAAACCGGAGGGGAACCTAGAGACCCAAGTCTCTCTTCCTCTGAAACCCATAGGGAAGCGCAAGTGACACCAAGTAACCTGGAAACTAGAGGTCTCGGACCTCTCTTCTTCCCAATCAGAGGGACCACCTGGACTCGAAACCTACAAGCCCAGAACCGGAGGACCCATCCTTCCTTCCTCCAAACTGGAGGGAAACAACCGATGACTCCCAGTCAAAGGTAACCAGAGACGCAAGTCTCGCTTCCTCCACACCGGAGGGAAACCGACCTCACACAAGAGAATCGGAAGAACAACTAGTGAATAGTTGAAAAGAAAGACAAAAAACGCAGCAACAGAAAGCTGGAAAACGTAAACTCAGACTGTGGCTCTCGCAGGAGCTGGCTGGCCTGGATTTGATCCACGGCCCAGCAAGAATAGATCTTCAGTTGAAGCTTCTATCACTCTAGCTCTCTCTTCTTCTCTGTTCTTCTTCCTCTTCTTCTCTTCACACTCTGCTATCTCGATCTCTCACTCAATCTCTCTTTCTTTCTCTTTCTCACTCTCTTTCTCTTCTTCTTTTCCTTTTCTTCTTCTCTGTCTGGATCGTGGCTCTCTGTATGGACTTCACCTCTCGCCCACTCAATCAGTCTTCTTCTGTGGAAGAAGGCTCATATATATAGCAGCAGCAGCAGCAGCAGCCCCGACGTGTGACCTCCACATTTCCAGCCCTAAGTATTCGGACCACGTGGCAGCATCCTGGTATCTCGTCCACCCTTGGATCACGAGCCAGGCACCTCGGATCACGTGCCGCCCAGTCACTGGGGAATATTCTTCCTCGGACCACCTTCTTCTTTTTGTTTTTCTTCTTCTCCTGCAAAGAGATTAAAACCATTAATACTCAGGGTTCTCTCTCTATATATATACCTGAAATAAGTCGGTTGACACTCAAGCTAAAGCTGCACGAGGTGTGTAGGAACAACAAAAGGTGCACTATACTGAGAACGACACGAGGTACATAAGATGACTACAGCACGAGATAAAGAGAGAACGACACGAGGTACCACAGTAACTAAGCTAACACTACAAAGAGAATGACACGAGGTACATAAGATGACTACAGCACGAGATAAAGAGAGAACGACACGAGGTACCACAGTAACAAAGCTAACACTACAAAGAGAACGACACGAGGTACATAAGATGACTATAGCACGAGATAAAGAGAGAACGACACGAGGTACCATAGTAACAAAGCTAACACTACAAAGAGAACGACATGAAGTCAGATGAGAACAACACGAGGTAAAAAGAGAAGGAAATAACACGGAGTAAAACGGTAGTAAAACACGCGATCAGAGGAAACCTGGACGAAGATAGAAAGAAGCAACACGAAGACATAAAAACAACACGAAGACACAAACACAGAATAACATGAAGACACAACAAGAGACGGTCAACGAGACGCTGACTCTGTACAGACTTAAGCTAAAGCAAGACAGTCGATGTATAGACTTGATGTAGAAGCCTTCAAGTGATGTGTTGACTTTGACCAGATGAGACACTGCAAGAGACGGACCAATGTATAGACTTGACAGTGATCTCTGCAGCGAATGTATAGACTTTAGTTAAGTGCATTGGCTGTACAGACTTCAATTAGAAGTTGCCCGATGTACAGACTTGAAGATAAGACTCCAATGTACAGACTTGCAAAAGCGAAGTCACTGCACATACTTTGAAAGACTTGAACACTGCGATGTTCAGACTTTAGCAGTGTATAAAGACTTAGAGTGTAGCTAAAGCTTCGAGCGTAGGAATAGGCCAAAATGTATAGACTTTCAATGAAGGGCGTTGTGTAGACTTTGGAAAGTCTGAGCCAATGTACAGACTCTGCCTCAGCAATGAATAGGCAAAACGGATGTACAGACTTCAGGTGTGAAGACCATTATGCAGACTTTGGAGAATAGTTCAATGAATTGACTTAGCGTTGTATAGACTTGGCTTTGAACGCTTGAGCTGAAGACAATGATGTAATGTATAGACATGAAGAAACTGTGCACATTATATATACTTGAAGAAACAAGGCAACGTTGTATAGACTTGAAGAGACAAGGCAACGTTGTATAGACATGAAGATGAATGATCAGACAATGTATAGACTTCACAGTTCAACAGCCATTGTATGGACTTTGAAACAGCAAATGAATAAGTATGTACACTGAGTAGAAGAGGCAGGCTGTATAGACTTGGAGTTTAACATGCATGAAAACCAGTGTACAGACTTGCTGTCCTCACAGCTGACGACTCCAGTGTATAGACTTGAAGGCCTGAAGGCGATGTGCATACTTGCTGAGTTGACGCTGCAGCCCAATGAGTTGACGCTGCAACTGTGTGGACAGAGACAAAAATGACTGAAGAGTCGATGCATCAGCACAATGCGTTGACGCACTGCTGTGGAGACTGTGCAGACAGAGTTTAGACAGAATTAAATAAAGCATGTTATCTGACAGCCATATGAGCTCCATTCACTTACATGATATACATGAATTAATCGAGCATATAAAAGACACAGCAAGATGACTCACAGTGATTAACTCACATCAAAAGCCAATCATCAAAACCACCATTAAAACCATCATCAAAACCACATGGGCACAATAATCTCCCCCTTTTTGATGATGGCAACACTACACAGTGAGTCAGTGTGAGTCAGTCTGATGACTCAAACTATTCTCCCCCTTTGACTTCATCAAAAAGAAAATAGTTTGAGAAATTAAAGCATGTGTAAAAATTCAGTCAATTTCTCCCCCTTGCAAGAACATGATTCTCTCCCTTTAAGGGTTTCAGCAAAAGCATGAGTTAGAGATGATCAAAAGGAACCTGCATGCACTGATTGCATGATATTCTCCCTCTTTGGCAAACAATCTCCCCCTTTGGTATAATCAAAATAAACCATGGGAAGGGGTATGAATGTAGATGCAGATACCAGAAATATGAATGCAAGGGCACAATTCTTCTCCTACTATGCAGCATGATGCATATGACAAGGAGGCTCCCCCTCAATAAATGGAACCTTATGAAATGAATGAGAAGGAGACCACATGGGCAAACAAGGAGAAGTTCAGGTCGATGAGCAGAAGAGGTTCAATTAGCAGATTTTTAAAGAAGCTCCAATCTCAGAAAATTCAGTCAGATTTTCAGAGAGATATCAATCTCATAAATCCAAAACATAAGTTTTTCAAAGTCTTCCATTATAAGGGCTTATGAATGAGCTTTATTGAACAGCATGGTTTAAACATGATGTATGTTGAGTTTATCAATAAAATTCTGTATTGATATCTAAAACCATAGTTTAATAAAAATGAACCATTCCCTCGTATTTATCTTGATAAGACTCCCTTTCTCTTACACAATCAAATTTATTGACTTCTTTCGGAATTACATGCATCAGTATTGAAATCAAGCAATTATGAAGTCATATGATTTTGTCTAGGGTTGTAGGAATTTGATTTTAGCATCAATATTCAGATATTTCAATTCGTTCAACAATTTTTCATGCTACAAATTTTACGAGCACTCTAGTTCAGTACACCTTGTAACTAGAGGATATACCTTGATCAGAGGCCAATATCCCTAAGCACTTAGTGTGACTAACTGTCATGCTTTACATGAACAGAGATAGCATTTACACATCATGACACACTGCAAATCATTTCTTGATGAGTGAATTATATTTCTCAGTGTGCATGCCATTGCTCTGCCTGATTTTCAATGAGATTTTATTCTGCAGAGTTGACTAAGACACCTCATGACACATTCCTTTGGACATGGTTTCTCAGTGACCAAAGTCATTGCTCTGACAACAATTACCCTTTAGACAATTCAGACAAATTCTTTTGCTTCAAGTCAATAATAATTTCATGTACTTAACTAATTAAAGCCATGAATTCAATAATGCAGATTTCAGAAGATTTTACAAGACACAGCATGAAACAGATGGTTAAGGTTTATTAAACATGCTTCATATATTTTTAAGAGATTTAAAGCCAAACTCATTGAATATATTAAACTTAAACCACCTGAGTTACTTCAGATATTCATAAAACCGTATAATAGAAGATTTCTAGTTCAAAAGTTTTCAGATTGATGATCGAGATAGACCCATTGAAATCTTCATGAAAGACTGATAGAAATCTGAAGCCAAATGATACCAATTGATAGGAGAGATTGAAGCACAATGTTCTCAAAAAGACATTCAAGGTCTGTCACAAAATCAATAAGAAAGGATATGTAATGAATTCTGACAGATGTATGCATTTGACAACCTATATGCAATGCATTGACTTCCCCTCACAATATGCATTCAACTTTCTTTTTGGCATTTTCAATATAAGGAAATGCAATGCATTTAACTTCATGTATGCAGGGGCATGAAGTAAAATATTCACATGAGGATGCAGACATTCTCTGATATGCAAATTTGACCCTTGGTACTTGGCGGAGAACTTGGCCTAAAAAGTCATCTCACCCATAGTAAGAACCTCCAGACAGATTTCCTCTGCCCTTTAGTAGCTTTCCATTTATATACCAAGTGGTCATGCATGACAATGCAATACAAACATTCCTATATGCATCAGATTTTCAATGATTGTATGTCATGTGCATGTTTATGCCATTCTCATATATGCACACAACTCACAGTACAAATAAGAAAGCCCACAAAGATCAATGCAAGAGTCAAACCAATTAAAAAGCATGTATGCATGAAACTATGACTTATCAGATCAACCATAAATTTCATTTGAACAGATGTGAAGAATTTACCTGAATGGGGTTTTATCAACTCGGGTGCCTTGGTTCATCCCCCCCCTTTTTTTTTATTCTTCAGCTTCCAAGGCACACCTGCAAGTTAGCACACTATGTTGCATGGGCAGGTACCCAAACTGTCTTGGGCCCTTCATGGTAATAGTGACACCTTTGGCAGGTGATCTAAACAACCTCTTAGTGTGTAGGTCATCAGATCTCATCAGATGGCAATTATTCATTGAATGACCTAATATACCACAATAATAGCAAGAGGCAGCAGATTTCAGATTTGATTTATGCACATTCTGATTAGTATGAGTTCTATGTGCATATGTATGAAATTTTCTGATAACAGAATTAAGATTCTGTTTACCAACATAAGCCAGCCAACAGTCAGCATCTCTATGGCCTGACTTCCCACATTCAAAATATGTAAGTGTTTTCTTTTCAAACACAAATTCATTTCTATCAGAAATATTTCTATTGACAGGGAATTTACCAGATTTATTGTTAAACTTCCTTCCCTGAGCATGCCAATATTGGGCTGCAATGTGGCCCATCTTGCCACAGTGAAAGCATGAACTAGAATTTCTTCCACCAGCCCTCAGCCAGCGTTCAATGGCCCTGTGGCCTGTCTTTCCACACTCAAAGCATGTAATGAGCTTATCTTTAAAAATAAATTTGTTCTTATTAGGACCATGTTGGCTTGCAGGAGATTTACCATGATATGAATGAGATGTTTTCTTATCATTTGCAAACCAGCATTGTGCAATTGTGTGTCCTAATTTACCACAGTGAAAACATTCAATTTTCTTTTTCTGAAATGAAGGATTTCTATCAGGAAGGTTCCTAGCAGTCATATCATCCTTCTCCATCAAGTTACATTCATGCATTAGATGACCAAATTTATGACAATAATGGCATGACACTTTCTTTTTAGATGCATGTGAATGTGTGTGTGAACTTTGATCAACATGCCCTAATGAACCCTTTTTATTTATTTTCTGTTTTCCAATCTTTTTCTGATTTTTGTTCTGTTCTTCAGTTTTCTGAACAATGGGCTGTTTATCTTTTGAAGTGGTGGCTACATTTGAAACCTTTACAAAAGATGTCATCAACTTGCTCTGAAATTCTTTCTTGTTACCATTATTGTAGCCCAGCGCTTCCTTCCTAGTGTTGATTTTTACACCTAGTAGCTTGTCTAGGTTTTTCTGCCCACTTACGAATTTTGACAAAGTATTGTTCAGATCATTTATTTCAGATTGAAGGGAAGAGAGCTGATGTTCATAGTTGACTATATCTTCTTCACAGACCAGAATCTGTTGATGCATCACATCATTCAAGTTTTTAAGAGTTTCAATCTCTTGTTTCAGTTTGAGCTCGTTTTGATTTTCATCAACATATTTTCCTTTTTCAAATGTCAGCAATCTCTCTGACATGGTGGAGCTCAACTGTTTCAGTTTCTCAATTTCTTCCTTTAGACTTGTGTTTTCCTGCTCAAGTTTATCATCATCAAATAATACATCAGTTAGGAAACTTGGATATTCTGATTTACAGTTTTCAAAGTTTTCCTGAAACTTTAAGTTCGGAACACTAACAGCCTTGAACTCTTCATTGATCAATCTGTTTTCATTCTCAAGACTGATTAGTTTTTGGTCAGATTCCTGACATTGTTTTCTGAGTTTAGTGTTTTCAGATTTAACATGATCAAGTTCTGATTGGATTCCATCTAGTTTAGACACTTGTCTTCTGAGTATTTCATTTTCAGTTTTCAGAATTTCAGGATTTTCAAGATTTTCAGTCCCAGAAATTGGATCCCCTAGATTTGTTATCTTCTTTATCAGACTTTTATTCTTCTTCCTCAGTTTTTCATGGGAGTGTAACAGATTAGCATAGGCATCTTCCCAGTCATCTAAAGTGAAATTCTCGAAAGGGTTTACCTCCACAGCATCTTCAAATTCATCTTGTTCACTGCTATGGTCGCTCTTATCAGCCATCAGCAGCTGTCCTCATTCATCCTCTGATCTAGCTTCAACTGATCCAGAATGTCCTTTGCAGACCTGCAGTCATAAAAACAAGAATGTAGAGCCTTGTCAGTAGCTTCTTTCATTAATCTCAAAACTTTCTGATTCTCTCCATTTCTTGATCTGTCACTTTTAGTCCATTTGGACTCTTCCTGTGGCAGTCTATGAGGACCATGTGAAATTAACTTCCACAGATCCGGATCCATTAAATTCACATAGTTATGTAGACTGCTAACCCATGAGTTAAAATTAGAGCCATTGAAAACCGGTGGAGAACCCATTGAATAAATCGGTAAGCAAATTAATGCAACAAAGAGTAAAATCAGAAATGCACCAAGGGACAACAGGATCCTCTGCAGATCGTTGGATCTGATCAATCAGAGAACCGCTCTGATACCAATTGTTAGCTAGGTGCGATAGATAAACATAGATCCAGAGGGGGGGTGAATGGATCTTTCAAAGAATTTTACCCAATTTAAGTTCTACCGGTTAGATGTGCGGAATTAAAAGCGGATGCAGATATAAACTGAGAAAACTTAGGAAGCTATTGCAAAGCAGTCCAATTGAATAAACTCACACTCGATCCTAAACAGACATCTAGTGAGCGCAGCAGAGAGATGAGCACATAAGGCAAACAAACCACAAAAGAACACTAGGCCTTTTAGGTGGTTCGATCCAAAGACCTACGTCCACCCCTCACTCCAAACCGGAGTGAGGCTTCCACTAGTAACACTAGCACAGCAGGCTCAGTCTGCAACAAAGGCTGCCAAACAGCTTGACCAGGGGAACAACCTCCCCTCTTCCTCCCAACCAGAGGGACACCCCAAGTGACTCCCAACCACTTGGAAACCAGAGACGCACAGTCTCTCTTCCTCCAGACCGGAGGGAACACCTAGTCTTGCAGCCCACAAGACTAGAACCGGAGGACCAATCCTCCCTTCCTCCAAACCGGAGGGGAACCTAGAGACCCAAGTCTCTCTTCCTCTGAAACCCAGAGGGAAGCGCAAGTGACACCAAGTCACCTGGAAACTAGAGGTCTCGGACCTCTCTTCCTCCCAACTGGAGGGACCACCTGGACTCGAAACCTACAATCCCAGAACCGGAGGACCCATCCTCCCTTCCTCCAGACTGGAGGGAAACAACCGATGACTCCCAGTCAAAGGCAACCAGAGACGCAAGTCTCTCTTCCTCCACACCGGAGGGAACCCGACCTCACACAAGAGAATCGGAAGAACAACTAGTGAATTGTTGAAAAGAAAGATAAAAAATGCAGCAACAGAAAGCTAGAAAACGTAAACTCAGACTGTGGCTCTCGCAGGAGCTGACTGGCCTGGATTTGATCCACGGCCCAGCAAGAACAGATCTTCAGTTGAAGCTTCTATCACTCTAGCTCTCTCTTCTTCTCTGTTCTTCTTCCTCTTCTTCTCTTCACACTCTGCTATCTCGATCTCTCACTCAATCTCTCTTTCTTTCTCTTTCTCACTCTCTTTCTCTTCTTCTTTTCCTTTTCTTCTTCTCTGTCTGGATCGTGGCTCTCTGTATGGACTTCACCTCTCGCCCACTCAATCAGTCTTCTTCTGTGGAAGAAGGCTCATATATATAGCAGCAGCAGCAGCAGCCCCGACGTGTGACCTCCACATTTCCAGCCCTAAGTATTCGGACCACGTGGCAGCATCCTGGTATCTCGTCCACCCTTGGATCACGAGCCAGGCACCTCGGATCACGTGCCGCCCAGTCACTGGGGAATATTCTTCCTCGGACCACCTTCTTCTTTTTGTTTTTCTTCTTCTCCTGCAAAGAGATTAAAACCATTAATACTCAGGGTTCTCTCTATATATATATATATACTTGAAATAAGTCGGTTGACACTCAAGCTAAAGCTGCACGAGGTGTGTAGGAACAACAAAAGGTGCACTATACTGAGAACGACACGAGGTACATAAGATGACTACAGCACGAGATAAAGAGAGAACGACACGAGGTACCACAGTAACAAAGCTAACACTACAAAGAGAACGACACGAGGTACATAAGATGACTACAGCACGAGATAAAGAGAGAACGACACGAGGTACCACAGTAACAAAGCTAACACTACAAAGAGAACGACACGAGGTACATAAGATGACTACAGCACGAGATAAAGAGAGAACGACACGAGGTACCATAGTAACAAAGCTAACACTACAAAGAGAACGACACGAAGTCAGATGAGAACAGCACGAGGTAAAAAGAGAAGAAATAACACGGAGTAAAACGGTAGTAAAACACTCGATCAGAGGAAACCTGGACGAAGATAGAAAGAAGCAACACGAAGACATAAAAACAACACGAAGACACAAACACAGAAATAACATGAAGACACAACAAGAGACGGTCAACGAGACGCTGACTCTGTACAGACTTAAGCTAAAGCAAGACAGTCGATGTATAGACTTGATGCAGAAGCCTTCAAGTGATGTGTTGACTTTGACCAGATGAGACACTGCAAGAGACGGACCAATGTATAGACTTGACAGTGATCTCTGCAGCGAATGTATAGACTTTAGTTAAGTGCATTGGCTGTACAGACTTCAATTAGAAGTTGCCCGATGTACAGACTTGAAGATAAGACTCCAATGTATAGACTTGCAAAAGCGAAGTCACTGCACATACTTTGAAAGACTTGAACACTGCGATGTTCAGACTTTAGCAGTGTATAAAGACTTAGAGTGTAGCTAAAGCTTCGAGCGTAGGAATAGGCCAAAATGTATGGACTTTCAATGAAGGGCGTTGTGTAGACTTTGGAAAGTCTCAGCCAATGTACAGACTCTGCCTCAGCAATGAATAGGCAAAACGGATGTACAGACTTCAGGTGTGAAGACCATTGTGCAGACTTTGGAGAACAGTTCAATGAATTGACTTAGCGTTGTATAGACTTGGCTTTGAACGCTTGAGCTGAAGACAATGATGTAATGTATAGACATGAAGAAACTGTGCACATTGTATAGACTTGAAGAAACAAGGCAACGTTGTATAGACTTGAAGAGACAAGGCAACGTTGTATAGACATGAAGATGAATGATCAGACAATGTATAGACTTCACAGTTCAACAGCCATTGTATGGACTTTGAAACAGCAAATGAATAAGTATGTACACTGAGTAGAAGAGGCAGGCTGTATAGACTTGGAGTTTAACATGCATGAAAACCAGTGTACAGACTTGCTGTCCTCACAGCTGACGACTCCAGTGTATAGACTTGAAGGCCTGAAGGCGATGTGCATACTTGCTGAGTTGACGCTGCAGCCCAATGAGTTGACGCTGCAACTGTGTGGACAGAGACAAAAATGACTGAAGAGTCGACGCATCAGCACAATGCGTTGACGCACTGCTGTGGAGACTGTGCAGACAGAGTTTAGACAGAATTAAATAAATCATGTTATCTGACAGCCATATGAGCTCCATTCACTTACATGATATACATGAATTAATCGAGCATATAAAAGACACAGCAAGATGACTCACAGTGATTAACTCACATCAAAAGCCAATCATCAAAACCACCATTAAAACCATCATCAAAACCACATGGGCACAACAACTAAAATATGAAATTCATGGTCTATAGTGCATGGAATCAAGTAAAACCTGAGGGATTTTACTCCTATCATGATATTCTTACCATTCATGAGATAACCTACCTCTTTACTGGGTTTTCAACTTCCAATTTGGGACTGTAAGATACGCCCTAGTACTTTCCTTCCAATGAGTTTTCAGCAACTTCACGTCGCTCTAACTCCTCAATCTCTTGACCTAAGGACGTGAAATTTAGAGGGTAAGGAGGTGAAACTATGGGGAACAGAAAGTTCTAAAGACACTTAGGCTAATTACCTCGATATGGTGTTCTAATCTCCTGATCTTCAGTGGACTTTTGCTCATGTTCTTGGGTTGCTATGGTCGAACTAGCAACTTTCGATGCTTCAAACTCCTTGTGTAGTAGATCTCCTAGCACGAAATTTTGAGGAAGATTAGTCCTATGTATTAACAACAAAAAGTTCTAAAGAACTTACCCGAAATACTATCTCCTTACGTTAGTTTCACACGATTCAATGTGGGGGTCGCGCAGGTCAAAACTTGGGTCTATTTATAGGTTCTAGCTAGGGTTTTGAGGATTAGATCGATTCTAGAGTCCTTAGATCAACTTCTGAGTGTCCTTAACATGTTTACTAGTTCTCCCATCTCGATCACTAAGAGATAGAGTAGCAAAAATCTAATCTTTTTATTCTTTCTTCCATTCACGGAACTGACAGAGCGCGACGGTCGACTCTTGGTGCGTTACATGCCTGTGGCGGTCGCACGATAGACCGCTACAGCTACTGTGTGCAGAATTCAACTTAATTCAAACTCTTTTATTTGTTTTATCCACATAATTATTTATAAAAGGATATTTATCTTTAAAATTCATGAATAGGCTAAATAACCTTCTAGAATATGAGTCAAACTTAATGGGATTGGTCCTTAAACCATTTGGGCTTCAATTAAATAAGCTAGATTAATCGTTTACCATAATTGGGCCTTAATGAATTTCTAATAAATTTCCAAAAATCATTAAATAATTCTTGAAATAATATAAATATTCAGGGTCATTCCTCTACGGCCGAGGAGTAGATTAGTCCTTCCTTTGTCAGGGTAGGCTATGGATGTTATCTCTCATATATGGGTAGTTATAGAATGGTAAATATGTATGGACTCGGGAGTATTTGGAGCAATGGGTATGTACTTTCCTTGGGATTATGAATGGTTGAGATGAATGATATATATATATATATATATATATATATATATATATATATTGTAATTGTGGTTTCTCTCTCTCATGTGAGTGTATGCATGTTTATATATTTGTGCTTCTGCGATACGTACGATGTAATGCTTCGTGGTCCAATAGAGCAAAAAAAAAATATTTGCCCATGAATTAGGAATCAGATCTCCCGGCATTATAGTAAAATCAGCGGCCCAAAAAATATGTGGCCCAGAGCGGCCCAACTAGGTCCAACCTGACCCAATCAGGCTGAACTCCCCTAGTGATACCCCCATTTAAGGGGCCTACCTAGTCTGAAGCTCAAATCGCTCGGACCAATACTTCCTAGATGGCCCTCAGGCCCGGAAGACCGAGTAACGGTTGCTGGGGAGAATCCCAAGCGGCATCCAAGCATAACCGACCGATGACGCCCCCTTTGCCTGGGAAAAGTCCAAGCGCTCCCTAAATAGGTGCCCCATGCTCTGACTGCCCACCGGGCTCTTATCCTGGTGGATGTTACGTTGTCGCCCATAAGCTGGAAGCTCAAGGGGATAAGGGAGGACAAGAGTCCTCAAGCGGTGAAGAGCCCTCAGCAAGGACGTAACTCCCCCTAGTTCCTCAAGCTTCCTTGACTTTAGTATGGAGGCCGAGCGACTATATAAACTCAAAGGAATCCCTCCAAAAAGGTGAGCAAGTCTGAGTACTCAAAGCCACGCTTGTTGGTGGAGAGCAATCTCGTGCCCATCACTCTCCTTCTCTTACATCTCTTCCGCCTACACTCTATCAAGTTGCTGACTTGGGAATCAGAGGGTTTTCCCCGAGTCATAACCCTGGGCTCCTCTGATCTGTTTCCTACCCTGCAGAATCCTTATCATTGGTGGCGGTGATCAGTGTCTATCAGGGATCGTACGGCTCAGGCTTCAGCACGAGATCACGTCTCTTCATCTGGCGCCGTCTGTGGAAAATGAACAAAGAGCCAATATGATGCGAAGAAGTTCCAGTAGGAGAAATGCCGGTGACAAAGGGAAGGCACCAACAAACGTAGAGGGGGAACCAGCGCCCTTCCACTCTTCTATAGGCCCCCTCTCCAACGCCAACAATCAAGTTAACACCCTACCTCTGCCGGTCACCGGGGCACAACCCAATCCCTGCAACCCAGATGCGCTCCAGACGTACAAGCCAAGCCTAATCTATGGAAATAGGAGAAGGGTGGGAGGTTTGTAAACACCCTTAAGGCTCGGTGGTTGGGAGGCCCATGGTGCTCAGCTCCATTCATGCAGTAAAGGGCGGTTCACCCCTGGTTCCTTCAGTGACGACCGACTCAGGCACTAACCCCACCTGTGTGGGAACTGCCTCGACTGTGCACTCTCCCGAGGCAGTCGGAGTTGGCGAACCCTCCTCCGCAGGAGCAGAAGTGTCCACACTACCTTCCCCGTCGCTCGACACTAAAGAAGAAGGAGAAGTCAAACCTTCTTAGCCTGAGTCATAGTGTTGTCTGGGGTTAAAGACAAGCTCATCGAGGACCTGCTCCTGGGCCAAATTGATTGCCCGCCTGAAGCCTTGAGCAAAACACTTCCGTAGTCCCCACCGGTAGCCCGACTCATAATAAGTAAAGGTGGACTTCTATAGGGCCTCACGATACCCCTCCGAGCCCAGGTATCGCTTGATCACCTCCGCCCTGACTATCGCTGCCTTCTCCTCAAGCTCGGCCATCTTAGCTTCAGCCTCGGTTAGCTTCACCCTGGCCTCAGCCCGTGCCATTTCGGCCTCAACCTTAGCCCGCTCGACCTCCAGGATGTGGTTCCCAAGCTCTTCTCACTTGATCGACCACCGTCCCAAATTGGCCGCATGGGCCTAACGCTCCTCCTCCAGGAGCTTGCCCTTAAGCTCGGCCATATATCGAGCTTGGGACAGTTGCTCGGACAGTGATCGAGATTCTGTTGTGTCATTGGTCAATTAATTTAGAAAGTCATGTAACATCCTTTAATTGGCTAGGTATGAAGAAGTTCAACCAAGCTTAAAGGCTGCGTCGACACCATCAACTCAGGGCGTCGACGCAAGGCTCTTCCAGAGAGTGTTATAAATGCATCTCTGAACAGGGGGTCGACGATCCATGAAAGTGGCGTCGACCCACAAGGACTTCCAGCAAGCCTTCATAGATGTGTCGACGCAGGCATTATGATGTGTCGACCCCACGAGCTTCAACAGCAGGAGGACAGGCTGACAGCACAGGATGCGTCGACCCTACTTTTTTAGGGCATCGACGTTGGGGTCTTCCAGAGAGTGTTGTAAATGCATCTCCAAGCAGATGCGTCGACACACCCCGCTCAGGGCGTCGATGCAGGGGGCCTTCCAGAAGCCATTTAAAGGCTCACATTCTTCAGCTGCGTTGATGCATGGGTGAAGCAGCATCGACGCACTCAAGCCTCCTATGATAAACTCTGTCAAAACTATCATTTCAAAAACTGTATAGAGAGCAAAAAGATCTAACGTAAACCTCCATAACTCATTTTTTGAGGCATGGAAAAGGTTCCTAAGATAGTCAACTGTCCTTGTCATCATTGGTTTACCCAAACTACATTTCTGGTCAGTGGCTCTGTCACTTTTCATATTAGGGAAAGGTCCCTTTCAAGGGAACCCTCTTTTTGCTTTTACCCAATCAGAAATGTTGTCCAGAAGATTCTCCAGGATAGAAGGACGTCCTTCCTTCTGCCAACCAATGAGGAGAAGGTGGTGCAGGTTTGAATTATTTGAAGAACACTTATGTATTTTAGCGAATCAAATTACAGGCCTTGGAGGGAAATTTCTCTAGTACTTGAGCCTATAAATTGGACGCCCTTGTGAGCGACGTCACGCGGTTCGGGTAAGAGCGGAGAAGACGCGGAGCGCACGGGCTCCTCTTTTTTTTGTGTTTATTTGCTGCAACACAGAAATAAGAGAAGAGAGAGAAGGGGCCACCATGGGAGATTGCTCCGGCGGGGCGAGCGGGACAAGTGTGATATAGAAAGATATGGGGGTTAAATGGCCATAGCGGAAAGTGACTCGCCGCGGCCTCGGGGGGACGGGAATGGTGCAGAAATTAAATAACAAGAATTGAAACGGCCATTGGGGAAGTGACTCGCCGCGGCCTCGAGAATATGAGCAGATAATAAGATGACAGAATATAAAGAGAATACAAAGAGCGGGAATTTAAACAGCCATTGGGGAAGTGACTCGCCGCGGCCTCGAGAACATAAACAGATAAGAATATAACGTATGTGAATTTAAACGGCCATTGGGGAAGTGACTCGCCGCGGCCTCGAGAATATGAGCAGAATATAATAGAATACAAAGAGAATATAAGAACGGAAATTTAAACGGCCATTGGGGAAGTGACTTGCCGCGGCCTCGAAAACAAGATGTGATCGCCAGGGGCCGAAAGATCCCAAAATAAGAAAGTGATCGCGCCTACCTCAAGAGCGGGAGATGGCGGGTTACTTCTTCCTCTCCCTCCGGCCGGCCGACGGAGAGGGCTTTCCTCGGCTACCCTTGCAAAACAACGACAAACAAATGACAAGTGGATTAGAAAGATGGAGGTGTAGTATTCAAATCCTTGCGATAAAAATAACGAAATGATGGCAAGACACACACCTGGTTGGTGTTATCTTTTAAACCCCTCTCGGACTCGAGTAGGAGGAAAATGAGATGATGGATGTAAGAAGTGTATAAGAAAAGGCGCCCTTATGAAGGGGGATAGGGGATGTAAGATGATGAATGCAAAAGAACTACGAAGAAAAGGAAAGAATTGGCTTATTGAATGTGCCGATCGTGAAATCCGGCGGAGCTCCGGCAGCGTGGGGACGACGTGGAAGCGCGGTGGATGAAGATAACCTTCCTCTCGCGAGCGTGAGCACCCGAGAAGCCGGCAGAACCTCCACCTACAAAAGAACCCACGGGTTAGAAAATGACTCCGTAGCCTCTGGGCTCCGGCAGCCTATCGGATCACTTCGAAGCTCCTCCAGAACTGAGGGGGTGGGCCTCTATTTATAGGGCTCCGGAGGGTGGAGGCGTCCAGGACCCTAGACACCTCCATCAGGGCCGAATTAATATTTTATTCTATTTTTATATATATTTTTTGGAATACTTTTGTGGAGGCGTCCAGGGCTCCGGACGCCTCAAACAGGTCCACCGAAAATCGACGACGGCCGCACGCTGTTTGGCACAACGCGTGGTTTTGTGAGCGGCGCCTCGTGATTCAGAAATGGGCGCGTCCAGCGGCCTGGACGTCTTCAAAATTTAGATTTTTTCACACACGACAAACCGTCGTTCGGTGAGCGGCGCCCGTGAGAGATTTGATGGAGGCGTCCAGGGGCCTGGACGCCTCCAAAATATATATTATTTTTTATTTTTCTTTTGTCTTTTATGCCAGGGCTGGCATGATTTTTTTTATATTTATTTTTATGAAGGCGTCCAGGGGCCTGGACGCCTATATTTATTTTTTTATTTATTATTTTTTTTGTTTTTTTATGCCAACTGGCATTTTACACACATTTTTTATTTTTTTGTTTTTTTTTATGGAGGCGTCCAGGGGCCTGGACGCCTCCATTAATATATATATTTTTTATTTGGTTTTGGGCCTTGAGAAAATAATAAAATAAATTAAAAATATGGGGGCGTCCAGGGGCCTGGACGCCCCCATTAAGACCTACCCGGGTCCTAGTCAGCGGCCGCCCGGCAGACATCCTTCTTGGTTCCGGAACCTCCTGATGCGTTCGACTGGTGTTGATGCCGTCCGACTGCCGTGACGAGACGATTCTGAATGCCGAAAAAGGCAGAAGAAGACCCAAGAAAAGGAAGAAGAAGACCCAAGAAAAGGAAGCACTCGAGTGATTCAAAATGCGTAAGCCGTTGCGGGGCGTCGTATAGTAATATGAGACTTTCTAAGGAGGCGTCAAGAATGGCGTGTCTACAGCTGCCCCGCCTTGGCGTCTACTTTGCAAGGGAGCGACATGTAGTGGAATGGTATCGAAGTGGAGTGAAATGAAGTGGGAGCGGACTGATAAGTTGATGCCAAGGTGTGATGAGACACGCTTTTGACGTTACTGTTTGGAATCTTTCCTGAAGTTTCAATGAGGCGACCTTGAAGAAGGTCTTTCAAATATTGACGATTGCTTGGACGGAGATCAAATAAGGGAGGGTGAGATGTGCGCTCAAGCATGAAACAAAAAGAGACCAACTTCTCGGTGTGGAAGTACCTGGGTCATAAACCGGAGGTTTCACCTTTGGGGAGAGGTTACCAGCCAATGTGGAAGTGCTGCGGCCAAGGTGGGTCAAACAAGGTCAAAAGTAAAGGAATATCTGAGGGTCTGTCCAAACAAGGGACTCCTTTGGAAGAGCAGCGTAGGGCTGTCTCAAGGAAACTCAGTTTTTCATTCGGAGTGGAATATCTCATATTTGTAAGAATTGAAGCACAACGGCCATCGCAATCGAATCACTCGAATGATTTTCCGCAATAAATCAAAATCCTATATGAATGCATGCTGGGTTAAAATAAAAATTTAAAACAAACTAAAATAGAAAATAGCCAAGGATAATATTATCAACTTGTTAAGAACGGGTCAGAATACCGATCCGGTGAGCCGCCACTGGGCTGGGGCCCGTTTATCCGCGCACCAACTCACTGAATGGAACCGTCGTCCCCATGCTACCACAAGTTAACGGCCTATCCGTACAACCCAAATTCTCCCGGGATCATCATCATTTTTGTTGAAGGGGAACTCAAATCCCAGATTCGTTCGGGCCACAAGGTCCTTGACATGTTCTAGTAGCGTAAGTATCATATACTACGATGCATGACATGGTGGGACCAACCATTGAAAGGTGGGACAGGAGATAGGACAAAGATGTCCGTTAGTAAAACCTACACAGGCCAGCATGGATCAATAACATCAGAAAGTAGCAGATTTATAACAGAATCACACCACAATGGAAAGGAAATCTAGCCAAAATCCTGACACTGACTGCTGATGTGACATGTTCCGTCCTGTAGCGATCTTCCCTTCCTATAAGAACTCCCCTTAGGCTAGTTCATTCAAATGCACCAAGGTGGGTTTTGGAAGCTCAGGAGAGGAAGGAGAGGAGAATCTAGAGATTTAAGGATGGAAGGAGAGTCTTCCCGCGTTATGAAGAGGAGCAGGCCTAGCAGTGAGATCATGCGACTCTCCGACCTCGAGGGTCATCTGAGTGGGACGATCTTGTCGCATATGGTAAGCTGATTCATTTCAAATCTTTCATGTGAACCTTCTTCTTACTTCCTTCATTTCTTCTTTCTTTCCTCTTCCAGCCATATCCACTCTTCCCAGGCCCGAGGAAGTTTTCCAAACTGCCATGGCTTTCAAAGCTAACTTCCAATATCTCCATTGGCATGAGGGCCATACTCTCGAAGTGGCATCTGCAGGGGCTCCTTATTCACGCCAAGCATTACGAGAAGATTCGTATGGACTGGGCGGCTATGGGCGCACTAGTGGAGATCTGGCATCCCCAGACCCACACTTTTATCTTCCCGACCTTCGAGGTTACCATCCTCCTCGAGGAGGTGGAACTTCTGCTCGGATTGAAGAAATTCAAGAGTGACGGGAAGGTGAAGGCTATGCGGATGCTGACACGGGGGACTTCTGAAAGCGTCCTTGGAAGCTTCATGCCGCCCGACGCAGCCCGAAAGGTCCGTACTCAAAAGGGGATCGATCTCCAAAAGCTCGCGGAGTGGGTCATGGACGCCCTGAGAGGGTCACCAGATGATGACTATTTGGAGGGAATCATGAAGGGGTTCACTATCTGTCTGGCGGGTGCTCTCTTGTTTCCTCATACCGACAACATAGTGGAGGAGGATCAACTAAGTGCCATTCGCGGGATCTAGAGTGGAAAGAGGGTGCGACCCGCCATCCTTGCCTATCTTTACAGCGGCCTTACTGCCTCGAGCATGGGTAAGCCTCCTTTTGGTTGCGCACTTGTCTTGAATTGCTGGCTTGTTGCACTTCAAATTCGACCACCGTGAGGGAATGCCAACTGCTTCGAAGCTCTTCCAACAAAGCCCGCTTCACCACATAGCCGACGTGTTAGGCTTCGGTGGTACTGTAGTGAACCGCGTTCCGTGGCTGAAGAAACGTGAAGACTGGCGGTCTCACTTCCGCACCGTGACACAAGGCTTCTTTACTTGCGCACCGGCATGTTTGCTTTCGCTAGATCTCCTCATGAGGCCTTCTCCCGAAGTTGATCTTCAATTGATCGGCGCGACCGAGTTCATCCTTTATAATGCGCATCGGTGCTGCCTCCAGATTGGCATCCCACGCCATTCGTTCCCGCCACCGACTGGCATCGTTCCTTTGAAGAAAAGGGAGTTGGGCACTGAAGCGGACGCGAAAGAAGCGAAGGCCATTAAAGCTCCCTGGAAGACAAGTGTTGCGGGAAAGGCCTTAGCGCACGTGGTGGAAGAATGCGAGCCGTGGAGGGCTTATGTAACCGAACTGGGGAAGTTAAGGCCTAAGGCGCCTAAGCCCCTGATGTAGTTCACTCTGCTTTCTGATGGAATAAAATCTGGCATTGATGTTTTGGGACCCCCGTCCACTTAAATATTATTATCTTTTTTGTGGTTTTTCTTTTTCTTTGTGTTTTTTCTTTTGTTTGGATTATATACATACTCTTATCTTTTTTACTTTTATTATATATATATATACTTTTTTTATGGGGGCGTCCAGGGGCTGGACGCCCCTAATTTTATATTTTTTGATTTTTTAGGTTTTTTTTTCTTGGGGTCGTCCAAGGGCCTGGATGCCCCTATTTTTTTTTATTTTTGATTTTTTTAAATTTTGTTGATTTGGGGGCGTCCAGGGTCCTGGACGCCCCAACTTATTATTTAATATTTTTTTGGTTTTTTTTTTGTTTTGGGGCGTCCAGGGTCCTGGACGCCCCTATTTTTTATTTTTGATTTTTTTGAATTTTTTTGATTTGCAGGGTCCTGGACGCCCCTATTTTTTATTTTTGATTTTTTTGAATTTTTTTGATTTGGGGGCGTCCAGGGTCCTGGACGCCCCAACATTTTACTTATTATTTTTTGGTTTTTTTGTTTTGGGGGCGTCCAGGCGCCTGGACGCCCCAAATTTTTTTGAA
>JAHNEJ010001133.1:0-132309 GCA_022559845.1 Amorphophallus konjac
ATCATTGAATTGAACAATTCTCTGTCTGAGTCATTTAAGAACAAAGAAAATCCAAAGGCTGTCACTAAGAAGAAAGTCTCTCATGAAGGCAGTAAACAGGAAGTGAGAAAAAGACAGCACACAATTTTTGTGCGTAGCTCTGAGTTAGCTAGCACTTCAGCTTTTTCTTTAAGTGTGCATGCTAATCAGAAAAATAAGAAAATGAAGGAGAAAAGAAAAGTTTTGAAAAAGAATGATAATAATCAGCATGCTAAGAAAGTTCAGGCCAACAAATCTGGTGTCAAAAATGTTAAATGCTATTACTGTGGTGAATCTGGCCATGAGATGGATGTTTATTTTATCATGAGAAAGGATGATTTGAAATATGATAGAATTCATGCTAGGAAGTCTTCTATGAAGAAACCTTCTTCTGTTCAAACCAAAAGAACTCAATGCTTTTACTGTCATAAAATAGGTCATCTCATGCATGATTGTAGGTTAATGAAACATGATGACCTTTCTGCTAAGAAAATGCATGATAGAAAATTTCTTGTCAAAAATCATTCATCTCATAAAAGAAGATTCAATGTTTTCATTGTGGTAAATTGGGCCATATTACTGCAAATTGTTGGCATGCTAAGGGAAGAACAATTAACTCCAAACTTGCTAAAATTCCTGTAAAAGGACATGCATTCTATAAGTATTTTGACAGAATGAATTCTTCATATTTTGAATATGGAAAACATGGCCACACAGTCAAGGACTGTTGGCATGTTCAGAAGAATCATATTAACCCTCATGCTGTCAAATTACATGCTGAACAATTTGTGAAATTCTCATGCCTTAATTGTGGAAAACCTGGCCACAAAGCCTTTGAGTGCTAGGTGGCAAGGTTCAGAAAACAAAATGCCCATGCACACAACAGAAATTTTAATATCCATGCACATGAATTTAATGCTTACAATAAGGTGCATAAAAGGAACTTAAATTCTGTTAGTTGTCATGGTAAGCCCGGTCAATTCAGTTATTCCTTGTCCAACCATAAGATGATGGGCTATGATTATAATACTGTTAAGAGACCATTCAGAACACCTGTGAAAGTTAATTCAGGACCCAAGACTTCTTAGGTTTCTGCAGATCAACTTGATTTTATCTTGCAGGTGTGCCTTGGTGGGAGAAATAAAAGGGGTTAACCAAGGCACTCAAGAATGAAAACCCCATGATAGCACAATTCAGGTCAGTTCCAAAACTCTATGTTTAAATTCATTATCTGAATTTGTGAGTATGAAAGATGTGAATTGTATGGTGATTTACTTGCTTGATTTCTGATGTTGTCTTCTTGTCTAGCTAATCAGTCTGCATTCCAGACTCAGCTATTGAATTCATTTCTGCATATATCTGATGATCTTCTCTTGCCATATTTTGCACTGAGGCTGAATGGTTGTTTAATGAATACAGTCGATGCAGTATATAGACTTTGTGTCAATGCATTGCATGCTTGTTGTTAAATGCATAACTTGCTGATTGTGAATGGTTCATTTAGTGTACACAGTCAATGCATGTGTCTTATGTCTGCATACATCATTTGCATGACTGCCAATGATGCTGTTCAATGCATGTAGGACTGCTTTATGTTGCATTGTCTTGCATAACCCTGGTATATCAAATGGTATGTTACTAAAAGGCAGGGAAATCTGCCCGGAGGTTTCTACCATGTGTGAGATGGTCTTTGAGACTGGGTTCTCCGCTTAGTACCATGGGTCCTGTCTTCATGTAGAGCAGTGTCCTGCATATAATTAAATTTTGAAAAATCTAAAAAGAAATGACTTGGGCGCATAAAATTAAAATGATTGCATACTTGTCTCATGTTTCATTGTTGCATAGTTTACATATAGAGCAGTGTGCTGCATAGCATATCCTTTGCATCATGGTGTCAGGGGGAGCTGAGAGCTTAGTTCATCATATTGAATCCTTGCTACTTATCACTGTGAGCGACGTCACGCGGTTCGGGGAGCGGAGAAGACGCGGAGCGCGCGGGCTCCTCTTTTGTTTTGCTGCAACACAGAAATAAGAGAAAAGATAAGAGGGCACCACGGGAGATTGCTCCGGCGGGGCGAGCGGGACAAATGTGATATAGCAAGATATGGGGGTTAAACGGCCATAGCGGGAAGTGACTCGCCGCGGCCTCGGGGGGATGGGAATGGTGCAGAAATTAAATAGCAAGAATTGAAACGGCCATTGGGGAAGTGACTCGCCGCGGCCTCGAGAATATGAGCAGATAAAAATATAACAGAATATAAGAAAAATATAAAGAGCGGGAATTTAAACGGCCATTGGGGAAGTGACTCGCCGCGGCCTCGAGAACAAGATGTGATCGCCAGGGGCCAAAAGCCCCCAAAATAAAGAAAGTGATCGCGCCTACCTCAAGAGCGGGAGATGGCGGGTTGCTTCTTCCTCCCCCTTCGGCCGGCCGACAGAGAGGGCTTTCCTTGAGTACCCTTGTAAAACAACGACAAACAAGTAACAAGTGGATTAGAAAGATGAAGGTGTAGTATTCAAATCCTTGCGATAAAAATAATGAAATGATGGCAAGACACACACCTGGTTGGTGTTATCTTTTAAACCCCTCTCGGACTCGAGTAGGAGGAAAATGAGATGATGGATGCAAGAAGTATGCCAGAGATAGCGCCCTTATGTAGGGAGATAGAGGATGCAGTATGATGAATGTAAAGAACTATGGAGAAAAAGGGGAAGAAAAGGCTTATTGGATGAGCCGAGGGTGAAATCCGGCGGAGCTCCGGCAGCGTAGGGACGACGTGGAAGCGCGGTGGATGAAGACGACCTCCCTCTCGTGAGCGTGGGCACCCGAGAAGTCGGCAGAATCTCCACCTACAAAAGAGCCCACGGGTTAGAAATGACTCCGGTAGCCTCTGGGCTCCGACAGCCTATCGGATCTCTTTGAAGGTCTTCCAGAACTGAGGGGGTGGGCCTCTATTTATAGGGCTCCGAAGGGTGGAGGCGTCCAGGACCCTGGACACCTCCATCAGGGCCGAACTAATATTTTATTCTATTTTTATTCATTTTTTCCGAATATTTTTGTGGGGGCGTCCAGGGCCCCGAATGCCTCCAACAGGTCCACCGAAAACCGCCGACGGCCACACGCGGTTTGGCACAACGCGTGATTTTGTGAGCGGCGCCTCGTGATTCAGAAATGGGCGCTTCCAACTGGCTGGACGTCTCCATAATTTGGATTTTTTCACACGCGACAAACCGTCGTTCGGTGGCCGGCGCCCTTGAGGGAGTTGATGGAGGCGTCCAGGGTCCTGGACGCTTCCAAAAATATTTTTTATTATTTTATTTTGTCTTTTTATGCCAAAGCTGGCATTATATACTTTTTATTTTTGTTTTTATGGAGGCGTCCAGGGGACTGGACGCCTCCATTAATTTATTATTTTTTATTTGATTTTGTCCTTTTATGCCAATTGGCATTTTATAATTTTTTATATTTATTTTTATGGAGGCGTCCAGGGGCCTGGACGCCTCCATTAATATATTATTTTTTATTTGGTTTTTTGGTTTGAAAAATAAATTAAAAGAATGGGGGCGTCCAGGGGCCTGGACGGCCCCATTAAGGCCCACCCGGGTCCTCGGTTTAGTCGCTGGCGGCCGCCCGGCAGACAGCCTTCCTGATTCCGGAACCTCCTGATACGTCCGACTGGTGTTGATGCCGTCCGAATGCCGTGACGAGACGATTCCGGATGCTGAGAAGGGCGTAAGAAGACTTAAGGAAGCGCTCGAGTGATTCAAAATGCGTAAGCCGTTGCGGGGCGTTGTATAGTGATATGAGACTTTCTCAGGAGACGTCGGGAATAGCGTGTCTACAACTGCCCCGCCTTGGCATCTGCTTTGCAAGGGAGTGACACGTAGTGGAATGGTATCGAAGTGGAGTGAAATGAAGTGGGAGCGGACTGATAAGTTGATGCCAAGGTGTGATGAGACACGCTTTTGACGTTATTGTTTGGAATCTTTCCTGGAGTTTCAATGAGGCAACCTTTGAAGAAGATCTTTCAAATCTTGACGATTGCTTGGACGGAGATCAAATAAGGGAGGGTGAGATGTGCGCTCAGGCACGAAAAAGAGACCAACTTCTCGGTGTGGAAGTACCTGGGTCATAAACCGGAGGTTTCACCTTTGGGGAGCGGTTACCAGCCAATGTGGAAGTGCTGCGGCCAAGGTGGGTCAAACAAGGTAAAAAGCAAAGGAATATCTGAGGGTCTGTCCAAACAAGGGTCTCCTTTGGAAGAGCAGCGTAGGCCGTTTCAAGGAAACTCAGTATTTCATTCGGAGTGGAATATCTCATATTTGTAAGAATTGGAGCACAACGGCTTTCGCAATCGAATCACTTGAATGATCTTCCGCAATAAATCAAAGTCCTATATGAATGCATACTGGGTTAAAATAAAAATTTAAAACAAACTAAAATAGAAAATAGCCAAGGATAATATTGTCAACTTGTTAAGAACGGGTCAGGATACCGATCCGGTGAGCCGACACTGGGCTGGGGCCCGTTTATCCGCGCACCAACTCACTGAATGGAACCGTCGTCCCCATGCTACCACAAGTTAACGGCCTATCTGTACAACCCAAATTCTTCCGGGATCATCACCGTTTTTGTTGAAGGGGAACTCAAATCCCAGATTTGTTCGAGCTGCAAGGTCCTTGACATGTTCTAGTAGCGTATGTATCATATACTACGATGCATGACAAGGTGGGACCAACCATTGAAAGGTGGGACAGGAGACAGGACAAAGACGTCCGTTGGTAAAACCTGCACAGACTAGCAAAGGTTTGCAACATCAGAAAGTAGCAGAATCGCACCACAGTACAAAGGAGATCCAGACAAAATCTTGACAATGACCACTGATGTGACATGTTTTGTCTTGTAGCGCCCTACCCTTCCTATAAGAACTCCCCTTAGGCTAGTTCATTCAAATGCACCAAGGTGGGTTTTCGAAGCTCAGGAGAGGAAAGAGAGGAGAATCTAGAGATTTCAGGATGGAAGGAGAGTCTTCCCGCGTTATGAAGAGGAGCAGGCCTAGCAGCGAGATCAGGCGACTCTCCGACCTCGAGGGTCATCTGAGTGGGAGGATCATGTCGCATATGGTAAGCTGATTCATTTCAAATTTCTCCACGTGAACCTTCTTCTTACTCCCTTCCTTTCTTCTTCTTTCTTTTCTCTTCCAGCCATATCCACTCTTCCCAGGTCCGAGGAAGTTTTCCAAACTGCCATGGCTTTCAAAGCTAACTTCCAACATCTCCATCGGCATGAGGGCCATACTCTCGAAGTGGCATCTGCAGGGGCTCCTTATTCACGCCAAACACTATGAGAAGATTCGTATGGACTGGGCGGCTATGGGCGCACTAGTGGAGATCTGGCATCCCCAGACCCACACTTTTATCTTCCCGACCTTCGAGGTGACCATCCTCCTCGAGGAGGTGGAACTTCTGCTCGGATTGAAGAAATTCAAGAGTGACGGGAAGGTGAAGGCTATGCGGATGCTGACACGGGGGACTTCCGAAAACATCCTTGGAAGCTTCATGCCGCCTGACGCGGCCAGGAAGGTGCGTAATCAAAAGGGGATTGATTGTCAAAAGCTCGCGGAGTGGGTCATGGACGCCCTGAGGGGGGCACCAGATGATGACACTTAGAGGAATCATGAAGGGGTTCACTATCTGTCTGGCGGGTGCTCTCTTGTTTCCTTATACCGACAACATGGTGGAGGAAGATCAACTAAGTGCCATCTGCGGGATCTGGCGTGGAAAGAGGGTGGGACCCGCTGTCCTTGCCTATCTTTACAGCGACCTTATTGTCTCGAGCATGGGTAAGCCTCCTTTTGGTTGCGCACTTGTCCTGAATTGCTGGCTTGATTTGCACTTCAAATTCGACCACCGCGAGGGAATGCCAACTGCTTCGAAGCTCTTCCAACAAAGCCCTCTTCATCACATAGCCGACGTGTTAGGCTTCGGTGGTACTGTAGTGAACCGCGTTCCGTGGCTGAAGAAACGTGAAGACTGGCGATCTCACTTTCGCACCGTGACACAAGGCTTCTTTACTTGCGCACCGGCATGTTTGCTTTCGCTAGATCTTCTCATGAGGCCTTCTCCCGAAGTTGATCTTCAACTGATCGGTACGACCGAGTTCGTCCTTTTTAATGCGCATCGGTGCTGCCTCCAGATTGGCATCCCACGCCATTCGTTCCCGCTATCGACTGGCATTGTTCCTTTGAAGAAGAGAGAGTTGGGCACTGAAGCGGATGCGAAGGAAGCGAAGGCCGTCAAAGCACCCTGGAAGACAAGTGTTGCGGGAAAGGCCTTAGCGCACGTGGGGGTGGAATGTGAGCTGTGGAGGGCTTATGTAACCGAACTGGGGAAGTTAAGGTCTAAGGCGCCTAAGCCCCTGATGTAGCTCATTCTGCTTCTCTGATGGAATAAAATCTGACATGGATGTTTTGGACCTTTATCCACTTAATTATTATTTTTTAATTTTTTTTATTTTCATTTTTCTTGTATTTTTATTTTGGGTTTGATTATATATACACTTATCTAAGATGCTTCTTATATATATATATATATATATTTGAAAAAAAATTTTATCATGGGGGCGTCCAGGGTACTGGACGCCCCTTTTTTTTATTTTTTTATTTTTTTAGCATTTTATTTTTTTGGGGGCGTCCAGGGTCCTGGACGCCCTTAATTTTGATTTTTTTAAATTTTGATTGTTTTTTATTTTTGGGGGCCTCCAGGGTCCTGGACGCCCCTAATTTTTTATTTATTATTTTTTTTGGTTTTTTTGTTTTGGGGGCGTCCAGGCGCCTGGACGCCCCTAAGTTTTTTTGAATTTTGAAAAAAAATAAAAAAGTGGGGCGTCCAGGCACCTGGACGCCCCAAACAGAGTGAATTCTATATATATGGGGGGGGCCCTCCCCCCCTTTGCTCGTTTACTGTTCATTCAAACGACCCGGTCAATCCAGACGACCCATTCTTCGTCCCAATGGAGCAAGGTGGCCCGAGCCAGGGTGGAGAGAAGCGAAAACGACGGGCTCGTCGTCCGAGGAGGCTGAGGGACGATGCCGAGGAGGCTGCTGCGGCGGAGGAGATTGCCGCGGGGGAGGCGGCCCTTCCTTTGGCCTTGGAGGCTGCAGTGGATGCTGGCCACGCGGGAGAGGACGAGCATGATCCGGTAAGCCCCTTAGACTTCCATTCTATTGGTTCACTGGGCTAAAAGGGCGGACGAGAGGCTGTGTGGAGAACGCCGGGTGTGAGGGAAGGAGGCGTCCAGGGGCCTGGACGCCTCCACATTTTCTTATTCTTTTTTCTTTTTTAATTTATTTATTTTCATAAATAATAAAAAAAGAATTAAAAATAAGGAGGCGTCCAGGGCATGGGACGCCTCCATAATAATATATATATCATTAATATATTTTTTTGTTTTGAGTTTTCTAAAAGTAAATAAGGAAAATGAAATGGAGGCGTCCAAGGGTTGGACGCCTCCAAAAAAACCTAAATATTTTTAAAGCTAAAATAAAATAAATAAGTAGTATATATAGTGTTATTGTTTAATATTATTCATGATGCTGATGTATTTTTTATTGGTTTTGTGGTGTGCAGGGCGTGATGAAAGGACGGATCAGCTGGTCCCTAGTGGTGGCAGCATACCGTGGGCTGCCGGACTTCCAGAGGGCGCGTGTGGACGTCATGGGCTTTGGAGCTTTCCTTAGGATCGAGCCTCTTCGACTCGACCTTCCTCTTATCCAGGCATTGAGGGAGCGGTGGCACGCGCCGAGCCGAGCATTTCTGATGCCCTGGGGGCACATGGTGCCGTCACTGGAGGACGTGGCTCGGATCACCGGGCTACGGGTGGACGGAGAGGCGGTGAGCGGGGTCACCTACCCCGACTACCGAGAGAGTGCCCTGGACCTGCTGTGGTTAGAGACGAGCGTGACTGACAGGGACAGCAGGGTAGTTGGCCGAGTGGAGATCATGGAGGCGCTCGGATTCGTTGACCCGCGCCAGCGGGTTAGCGAGACTGGAGCGGAGTTTCTGGCACGACTGGAGGGAGATGCCCGTGCAGCTTTCACCCAGGACCCGAGCGAGAGGGAGCTGGTGGATCTAGACCTCGGAGGTTTCTTTTCTTCTTCTGGGCCGCCTTCTGCTGGGGACGAAGGGGGATGGCATCCACTGCCGTTTCCTCGGATCTTGGCGGATCTGGACAGAGTGGGACACTACGCGTGGGGAGCGGCTCTGCTTGCCCATTTGATTGCTGATCTCTCCCAGACTTCGGAGAAGGAGACGACAGTCAGCGGCTTCGCACCTTTTCTCCAGGTACACAATTTATTTATGCATTTCACAGTTAAATATGCAATTATTGTACTAATGATGTATGATGGATGCAGGTGTGGAGCTATTACTATTTCCCGATGGGGAGGGCTAGGCATGGGAACAGGAGGGCCGTGCCTCTGGCGCGGCGGTGGAGGCCGGTCGTGGTTGCAGCACCCCACGGCTACCAGCTGGCGTCACTTCGTCGGGAGCTGAGCGAGTATCCGAGGCCATGGTATGATGCGTATGATTTTTTTTGTGTTTATGTATGTGACTGAATGGCAACTAATATGATGCATGTATGGTGATGCAGGTGGTGTGGAGACCCTACCTGGGCATGGGCAACGCTGGCCAGCCTTGGGTTGTAGCGGGTCTTCCTCGTTTCAGGCGGGACGTGTGGGTCCATTGCTTGAACGAGATCGAGCCGCTTCGGCTGAGGCTGGTTATGAGGACGTTGGGGCTAGCCCAGGAGTGGGTCGATGTAGATGAGCCGGCCCGCATCGGGCGGAAGACCAAGGGGAAGGCGAAGGTTGTGGACTGGCGTACGCGCTTCCCAGCATAGTACCAGGACTGGCAGCAGGGCGGGGCCCCAGTGGTGTCCCATGTACAGGACAGTACTGATTACCTGAGACGGTACCGGGCTATGTATGGGGACCGCCTCTTCCTTGGTGGTATGGCAGGGGTAAGTGAAATGTGAATGCTTCACTCTTCTATATGTATATGTATGTGGCACTAACTTATGTACAATGCAGGATGCTCGTGACAACATGATCGCCGACCTGCGGGCCCAGTTGGCGGGCGCCAGGCGGCAGTTGGTGGCCATCCGACAGGAGTTGGAGATCCTGGTGAGTTTATGCGATGCATTTTTTTGTGACCTGAATTTTTGATACTTGGCCTCTAACTGTCGTTCGCCCTATGTTTCAGCGGGCCCACCAGACAGCGGCAGCCGGGTTGGCTGGTGGAGCGGGTTCCAGTTCGTGGGGCCCTCCTCCTGAGATTTCTGCCCACCAGGAGCAACTGGCGTATGTGGTGGCTCGGGCTGAGGAGGCCGAGCGTGACCGCGAGGCTCGAGTGAGCATTTGCCTGACCTCGACTCTCCTTCTGGATCCCTCCTTCTATCACTGTTCTCTTACGGTGCATGCGTGCTTTGACAGGTGGCCGAGATCCGAGAGGCCCTGGCGCGTGCTGTTCGTGCCCAGCAGGAGCGCGACGCTCGGGTGGCGGAGCGTGACGCCCGGATTGTGGAGCTGGAGGAGGAGCGTCGACGGGAGGCTGAGGAGCTCCCTCGTGACGTGCTGGATCTGCGGATCGCCCTCGAGCTGTCAAGGAGGGAGGCGATGTGGGAGAGAGAGGAGAGAGAGAGGGATAGGGAGAGCGTGGAGAGAGAGAGGGAGAGGGATAGGGAGGAGCGACAGCGGGATCAGACCGAGAGGAGGGCTCTGGAGGCCCAGCTGCTGGAGCTCCGATTGAGTCTTGGCACGGCGGAGGGGAGGCTTCGGGAGAGCGAGGAGCGGTACCAGAGGGCGAAGGAACGCGAGGCGCGACTTCGTCAGTCTGGTTCTTTTTCCATGGGCAGCTATCTGGTTTCTTCGACCGAGGAGCGTTGTCGCGCCTTCGAGGCTGGAGTGCCACCGCAGGGCGAGGCGAGCACGGCTTCTCAGGGTTCGCAGAGGCCCCCTAGGGATCCCCGGCAGAGGAGGGAGGAGAGAGATGACCAGGAGGGTGATGGTGAGAGTTAGAGAGTTGCTTGTACACGTCACCCTTCTCACTGTATGATGTACTTTCGGCTATTATATGAAATGAAAATGGCTTTCTTGTGTTGTGTGTACTTTTCTCTCTCCCACACTTTCTTCTTTGCACTGAGTTGTCCTTCGAGGCACGCTCCACGAGACCTTGCCCTGAACAACGGGGAACTACGCTTTGCACGAGGGGATTCTGTTTCCTTTCTCCCCCTTTTGGGCGCGTCCAGGCGCGAGGACGCGTCTTAATCCTTGAATTCAAATTTAAAGCGTCGGGTGGCCTTTCTTCTCCCTTACCCGCAAACGAGCCCGCCTTCCGCCGAAACTCGATTGCCCCCTTTCTCGTCTTCCTCCTCTTTTGATCGATGGAGTTCGGTGGGCCCGACCATGGTGAAGGTGGGGAGGGACGAGGAACTCCTCGCTCGAGGAGGGACACGCAAGAATATGGAACGACATCCATGGAGGAGGAAGGGCCGCTTCGGGCTCCCGAGGGACCCGAGGGGCCCGATGTCGTGGAGGGAGGTGAACACGGTCTGGTAGGTCCTCCGATCTCTTCCTCTTTTGATCCATTTTGAGTTTTGAAGCGAGCCACGCGAGGGGGGAAAGGGTTCGGCGAGTGTTACACTCAAATGATGGACGCGTCCTAGACAGGGGACGCGTTCTTTGTTATGATGCGAGGCCCTTCTTTCTTGGGGCAGGACATGGCGAGGACTCTGGGCCTGGCCGATGAGTGGGCGAGTGCGGACGAGCCGAGCCACGTCAGGAGGGGAGTCGCGGCAAGGCGAGGCTCGAGGACTGGCACGTACGTCTCCCTGGACAGCAAGGGAGTGTATTGGTGCAGGACAGCGCCGACTTCCTGCGGCGGTAGAGAGAGAGTTATGCGGGGCTTCCCCAAGCTGGGGACACGCGTGGCATAGGCGGCTCACGCGCCCAACTGTCAGAGGCTAGGCGGCAGCTGGCCGTCGCTCAGCATGAGCTGTCACTCCTGGTAAGTTATGTGCCGCACTTTTATCTTCAGATTTTGGAGTCTCACTGACGGCCGTTGTTTATTTTGTTCCAGCGTGCCCAGCAGACAGCGGCGGCGGGGATGATTGGTGGCGCATCTTCCAGTTCCTCGGCCCCTTTTCTCGAGATTGCCTCCCTCCGGGAACAACTTGCCAGTGCGGTGGCCCGCGCGACCCGGGCGGAGAGGAGCGTGATGCCTGGGTGGCGACTGTAGCGGAGCTGCGGCATCGTGGTGAGGAGAGGCCTTCTCCAGACATCCTGGAGTTAAGGGTTCTTCTGCAGATGATGAGGAGAGAGGCAGAGAGAGAGAAAGCCGAGAGAAGGTCCGAGCGACAGCGGGATCAGACCGAGAGGAGGGCTTTGGAGGCCCAAGTGAGGGAGCTCCAGCTGGGCCTTCAGGCCGTTGTGTAGAGGCTAGGAGGGATGGAGACGTGCTACGAGAGAGCGCGAGAGTTCGGGGAGCGACTCCGTCAGTCCGGTCGCTTTGCCGCTAGTGGCTTCTTCGCCACGCCAGGGGAGGAGCAGCGAGTCACTGCTGCGGAGCAGGCGCCAAGAGGCGAGGCAGGTGCTACTGCACGGGGATCCCGGAGGCTTCCGAGGGACCCTCACCTCGGGGGAGAGGAGAGGGACGCCTAGAGGGACGAGCATGAAAATAATGGCAAGAGCTGGCGAACTAGTGGACCCGCCACCTCTCTATGATTGTAGTGTTTGTGACAGCTTATGTAGAATTATGAATGGAACTATTTGATTTTCTCTGCTTGTTTGTTCTCTTGTGCGTTCCTTCTTCCCTACACTTCTCTCCTTTGCACTGTTCCCATGTGATGGGTCTGCCGAGACTCCACCCCGAGCGGAGAATCGCGTCTTGTTGTGACCATTTCCACAGGAATCTACCGTCGAAGTCAATAATGACGGCCCTAGTCCCTTTTCCCGGATGTTGTGTCAAATTTTGCGGACGTCCTCCAAAACATGATAGAGTACCCCTAGACAACATAGGGTGCTAGTCGTCATATTCTTCGTCCAATCAATCACCCTGTGCGAGCGGTGAAGTGACACACGGGATCGCATGGTAGGTGCCTCATTGCGAGGGCTACCATTAACAGGTGATGGAGGCAATCTTGGCCCGCACTCCTTCCATTTCTATAAATTCTTGTCCCTTTTATCCTCCCAGGTATATCGAGAGCTAACTCAAGGAGCACAAGTTCTCACAGGAGAGGAGGAGTTCAAAATTCCGAGAGTTGGATGGAGGACGAATCTTCCCACTCCTCGAAGAGAAGCAGATCCAGTGGTAGTAGTTCCAGGAGGCTTTCGGACCTCGAAGGGCACTTCAGTGAAAGGGCCCAATCACAACTCGTAAGCCAAGTTTTCCTGCCCCCCCCCTTTTTCATTCTTCTTTTTTTCTTCTGACCAAACCTCACCTCCATTCCTTGTATGTGTAGGTTGTGATGAAATCACAAATCTCATGGGAGTTGGTAGTAGCAGCGTACAGGGGCCTCCCAGATTTTCAGAAGGCGAGGCTAGACATGATGGTGTTTGGTACCTTCCTTCGGATCGAGCCGATCAAGCCCGACCTGGTTCTGATCCAAGCCTTGTGTGAGAGATGGGAGCCAGTGAGCCGGGCATTCCTGTTGCCCTGGGGGCACATGGTGCCCCGCTTGGAGGATGTGGTCCGGATCACAAGCCTGAAGGTGGAGGGCGAGGCAGTGACTGGGGTCACTTATGCGGATTACCGAGAAGGTGCTCGGAAGCTACTGGGTTTGGACCTAGATGGTCAGAAAAACAGGTCGGTAGCTAGGGCGTCCCTCATGGATGCATTAGGGCTCACCGACACTCGTCGGCGGGATGATGAATCCTTAGAAGAGTTCATGGAAAGGATGAAAATAGGATGCCGTGCCGTGTACTGCACAGATTTCGGCAACTGGGAAAGATGCAACATAGATTTGAGGAGATTTCTCCTCTTCCTTTTGGGGAGATTGGTACTGAGCTCGAAAGGGGACGGTATCCAATGTCACTTCCTGGAGCTGCTATCAGACCTTAAAAGAGTAGGGTACTATGCCTGGGGAGCCGCCATGCTGGCACACTTATTTGCAGGCCTGTTCCAAGAAGCGGATCGTGAGATGGCTGTGAGTGGTTTCACACCATTCATCCAGGTATTTTTGGTTTTGCTTGTTTTGTATATTTTTTCTTATTTTTTGCAAGGTACTAATGACTTGTGCCGAGCAGCTGTGGAGCTATTATTACCTCCCCCTGGGAAGAGCTCGGCATTGGCGACCCGCGATGGTGCCGCTAGCCAGGCGGTGGGAACCCATCATGAGTGCGGCACCCCTAACCTACCAACTGATGGTGCTAAGGCGGGAGCTACAGGAGTTCCCTACAGCGATGGTAAACTGGAGACCCTACTCAGACATGGTCGATGCCGACCAGCCGTGGGTTCTAGCAAGTCGTGCCCGGTTCAGACGGGAACTGTGGATGCACTGCCTGAATGAAATCGAGCCGCTTCGGCTACGATTGGTTATGAGGACTTCGGGACTGGCTCAAGAATGGGTGGATTTAGCTGCGCCACCTCGCGTTGGGAGAGAGACGCGAGGACCGGCGACCTGCATTGATTGGCGCGTGCGATTCCCCGAACAGTACGAAGACTGGCAACGGGGTGGCACGATTGTAGAATCGCAGGCGCGGGATAGCGAGGACTACTTGCGTCTATATAGGACAAAGTACGCAGAGCGGCTCCAACCTCGGGGACTTGTGGAGGTAAGTTTCCCCTTTTCTCTTTTCTTCTTTCTCCCTTTTTTTGGTTTTCTGGTGGAAATGCTGACTCGTATGGCTGCAGGATATTCGTGATACCATGATAGCGAATTTACGAACTCGCTTGGCAGAGATGGAGCAACGGTTGGGCGATACCCGCGGAGCTACGAGTGCCTTGGTAGGTGTACAATGCGTTCCTAATTAAAACCCCCGATTCCAGATGTTGGCTGCTAATTCACACGGTCGTAGCATGCCCAGATTGGCGCGGCTTCCCCAGCGATGGGAGTAGGTGGTGCCTCTTCCAGCTTGTGGATTCCCACCTCAGAACTTGACTTGCTTCATGAGCAACTTGCTCATGCCACGCAGCGTGCTGCGGAGGCAGAAGGGATGCTCTGTATACAGGTAAAACTTTCAGTGTTGAGTTCTCTTTGTTTACGCCTTATCGCGTATCTGAGATGGTACACTTGGCAGGAAAAGGAGACGGAAGAAGCGCTTGCCAAGGCTGCGCAGAAGGAGGCTAGGATAGCAGAACCGGAGAGGGAACTGCGGCGTCATCCTGATGACGACTCCTCTAGGGATGCCGTGGAACTGAGGATCACTCTCCAGTTGGAGAGGGAAGACCGCAAGAGAGAACGTGCAGAGAGGGAAAGAGACGCAGAGAGAGAAAGAGCCAACAGATTGACTGAAAGGGAGGAACGAAGGGCCATGGAGGCCCAACTATTCGAACTCCGAATCAGCCTTAGTCTTGCTGAACAGTGGCTGAGAGATGGTGAGGAGCGCTACCGAAGAGCACGAGAGCGTGGCTTTCGTGTTGGTAGCTTCTCTGCTGCTTCCGTGGATCAACACCGAGATGTGGGAATAGGAAGGGGACTACAGAGCGGTAGGAGTACCGCTTTTCGTAGTTGGGTAGCACCTTTGAGAGCGTTTTGCCCGGAGAGTAATGGGACAAGTAATGCGGAGAGAGAGGGCGGAACTTGATGTAATTTTTTTGGTTTTTTGGAATAAAATACAAGGTTCGGTTTGCTTGGTTTTCACCTTTGCTTCTGTTGCCTGAATCCCTGCACACATCACTGAAACAAATAAATCAGAATTTCTGTTCTGACTTGGCCCCTTGCTCAATAAGCAAATGGTCACTGTGACTGTCCTTGATAACTGGTCAAGGGGCCAAGCCTTTATTTAAGGAGGGCGAGAGAAAGATGTAGTGATGATAAATGCGACAGACAAGCACACGAATGCAAGCGGTATTAAAGTGAGATGCTGCATGCAAATGTAATCATGCAAAATTGATTTATTTTTCTCTTTTTTATATTTAACATTTTTTTGTTTTATCATAAAAAGATTTTTTTTGTTTGCAAATATGTACATTTTCTCTTTTTCCTTTTTTGTTATTTTTATCATTTCAATTTTTTTTGTTGCTAACGCCCGGCAAGCACCCAAATGGCATCTAACCTACGTGAGAACAGGGGTTTCTTACTAACCTCCCATGTATCCTAAGTGCACATCTAGGTTGATTTGGGCCTCTAGACCCCTCGAATGATGATCACGCCGGCTAAGACTTACCCTGATGATAATACCGTCATGCCATGCTTAGGCTCCCAGTTGCTTCCGACCACAGGGATTCACCCAAAAGGTGTTTGAGGTAAATGATTTGCCCGACCCGGGTCTATTTCCTCACAACTCTAGATGGTATATGATGGAACACCCTGGAACCCTAACGACCAACCGCGCGACGCTGACCCGGAATCAGACGCTGTCGCACCCATAGGTGACGCGCTTGCATTGGCCTAAGCCCAAGGTTAAGCAAGAAGACATCAAGGTGGTAAACAGGGGTCTTAACCAGCCAGAAATACGGAGACTCCTTTGCAGCGATAGCTTTTACTTTTCAAAGTAGGCAACCAAATGTGTATATTAAAATAAGGTCGCAGACCCTAGGCAGTTTTCACCCTTCAGAAACTCCATCGAACCTTCATCTTTAGAGGGAGAAGGAAGAGTGTAGGGGATAAACCTCCTGAGAGGACCGGCAAAGCCATTAACCCTGCGAGCGAATAAGGGCCCATTAACTCTTTCCTTTCAGACAACTTCGGACCAAATCTCGAGCATTTACATTCCACGGCCCCCTTTGTGGATTCAGACTTTTACTTTGAGGGGTTCCGTTTATCGCACCAGGCACGGTCATGACCAGGCTTTTCTCTTGATTTTGATTTTGTATTTCTTTTTGTGAGGGAGATAAAGTCGTTTGACGTTTGTGGGCTCCCTTTTCGTATGCCTGCGGGGACACTGCCCTCTTCTCGTGCTCTGATCGATGCTCGAGGAAATGGATCCTACTCTTGCCTTTGGGGTTTGAGTTTCGATTTCTCATGCTCAGCATTTTAAGGGCGCCGACTGTCTCATTTGGTCGAAGAGAAAAGAATAAAGATTACAGCTTCCGGAGATCTTCTGGGTGGGGCCCCACCGTAGGTGATGCTACCGACTTTTTTGAATAAAATACATAAGTGAGCACATGTTAGCTTCCTTCGAGCGAGCATAGGCTGACGTGGCCGGACAGGGATCTCCACGGTTCTGGCAAACCAAGACCCGGTGCCTACCAAGCCTTAATGGGCCCTATCCTAACATGAAGGTTAGATGCAGGGACTTAACTACATGGTGACTGCCAGGCATCGGCATTTTGAATTTTCCATATTTTTAGTGGTTTTCAATATTTATTTATTTTTGATGTTTTTTATCTTTTCGTCATTATTTTTTTTTATTTTGTGCTAAGGGTAGTATTTCTTAAGATAAAGCCCATTCCAAGGGTGGGATAACTCGGTCCCTTCGGCGTTGACTAGCTTGTAGGCATTGCCAGGGTACACGGCTTGAATTACAAATGGTCCTTCCCAAATGGGTTGGAGCTTAGAACGTGGACCTCCAGGTTTGACAAAAATTCTTTTTACGACCATCTCACCAACTTTGAATTTTCTCTCAACGACTTTCTTTTGATAAAAGCGAGCGAGTCTATTTTGATACACACGCGTGTGTTCGGCAGCGGCCAGTCGCTTCTCATCCAAGAGTTCCAATTGGGCGAGGAGTGAATTACGACGATCGTCGAGGAGAAATTCCTCGTCCAATTGTACCCTGAGAGAAGGGATCAGAGTCTCATACGGGACTACTGCTTCCATAGCATAAGTAAGGGTAAATGGAGTCTGCCCGGTGGGGGTACGGATTGAAGTGCGATACGCCCATAGGGCTTCGATATATTTTTCTGGCCAGTCTGAAAACTTACTAGACTCGCAGGTTTTTTTGATGATTTTGAGCAATGTTTTATTGGTGGCCTCCGCTTGGCCGTTACCTTGTGGGTAATAAGGCGATGAATGATGC
The DNA here is from genome assembly GCA_022559845.1 of Amorphophallus konjac. NCBI lineage: Eukaryota > Viridiplantae > Streptophyta > Magnoliopsida > Alismatales > Araceae > Amorphophallus > Amorphophallus konjac. Next base: position 17,196 of record JAHNEJ010001133.1, read on the forward strand.
AATGCAATTGCGTAGCTTTTCCAGAGGTCCTGTAGGTCCTGAGAAATGAACTGTGGCCCATTGTCGGTGACGATCGTGCTTGGGACACCGAATCTGGCCAGGATGTTCTTCATGATGAATTTGCAGACTGTTGATGCCTTGATTTCCGCGTAGGCTTCGGCTTCGGCCCATTTGGTGAAGTATTCCGTCGCAGTAAGGATGAAAGATTTCTACTTGGTGAGGGAATTGGGATCACCTAGGGGACCGATGATGTCGAATGCCCACATGGAGAAAGGCCACGGGGAGGATATTGGATGAAGTGAGGAAGATGGTGAATGGATTTTATCGGCGTGAAGTTGACACTTGACACACCTACGGACATAGACAGCACAATCCTCTTCCATAGTGGGCCAATAAAAGCCTTGGCGAATGATCTTCTTGGCGAGCATCTGACTATTCACGTGGCCACCGCACACACCCGAGTGCGTCTCCTCCACACATTTCCAAACCTCATCGTCACCAAGACATCTTAACAGAATACCAGTAAGGCTCCTCCTATAGAGTAGACCTCCAACCAAAGTATATTTCTGAGCCACCCTTCTTATGGTTTTCTTGTCCTCTGTGGTGGCTCCTTCAGGATAAGACTGATCTTGGCAGTATTTGACAATTTCATAGAACCATGGTTTCTCTTCATCAGCCAGTTCCTCTTCGGCCTCTGCCAACATGATTTCCCTCTTCTCAAGGATATCTTCCTGCAGGATCTTCCTTGCTATCCTGTCTTTGATATTTACGTAGGAAGCATCATCGATTGCAGGGGCGTGAAGTTTGTAGATGGAAATGGACTTAAACCATCTTCCTAGAGGGAACCTTATGGATGATGCCAACGAGGCGAGGGCATCGGCGAGAATATTCTGATGACGAGGGACATGAACGAAGATCAGTTTGGTGAACAGTTTGGCAAAGGCAACAGTGAGTTCTTGGTATGGCTTGAGTTTGGGATCGTGAGTGCGACATTTAGTGAGCACCTGGCGAAGGATGAGTTGACTATCACCTACGACTCGCAACTCAGTGATACGAAAAGAATGGGCGAGTTCTAGACGAACTTGAAGAGCTTCATATTCAGCTATATTGTTGGTAACTGGAAATTTGAGCTGGTATGCCAATGGGAATGTGAGGTCTTCAAGCGACAGGAGGGCGATGCCGATTCCTCTCCCTTGAGAATTCAGAGCTCCATCAAAATATAGCGTCCACATTGGCTCCTCTGATTGGTTGACGGACATTAGTTCCTCAACTGGAAACTCTGATTGGATGGGATCGAACTTGGGAAGAGGATGGTGAGCGAGATGCTCGGCTATGGCATAGCCTTTAATCGCCTTTTGCTGGATGTAGGTGATGTCGAACTGAGAGAGAAAATTTTGCCAGCGTGCTAGCCTATCCGTAAGGACGGATTTCTCCAGAAGGAATTTGATAGGATTCATTCGAGCAATCAAGTGGACCTCATGAGCCAAGAAGTAGTGCTTCAATTTCTGCACTACCCAAATGAGGGCAGCACAGGTTTTCTCCATGCCGGTGTACTTCTGCTCACAGGGATTGAGAAGTTTGGGCAAGTAATAGGTTGCCCGTTCCTTGCCTTCTTCATCAGCTTGTGCGAGGACGGCTCCTACGGAGTCATCCAAGACTGAGACATAAAGGATCAGAGGTTTTTCTAGTTTGGGTGGAATGAGAACGGGTGGACTAGCCAGATATTCCTTCAACCCTTCAAAAACTTTCTGACATTTAGAATTTCAGTGGAATTCTACTCCTGGCTTGGTCAACTCGTAGAGAGGTCTACACCTTTGTGAATGTTGGGACACAAACCGACGAATAAACTGCAACCTCCCGATTAAACCTCGGACTTCCCTCAAATTCTTGGGAGGTGGCATATCCCTGATGGCCTTAGCTTTGTCGGGATCTATCTCGATCCCTCTTTTGCTCACAATGAACCCCAACAATTTACCCGACGACACACCAAACAGACACTTTTTCGGGTTCATTTTCAATTGGAACTCTCTTGACCTTTGCAAGACCTTAGCCAAAACTTCTGGATGTTCCATCCTGGTCCTTGATTTCACCAATAAGTCATCCACATACACTTCCAGATATATGTGCATCATGTCATGAAATATGACCATCATCGCTCTTTGGTAAGTAGCTCCAGCATTCTTTAATCCGAATGGCATGACCACGTAACAATATGTTCCCCAAGGGGTAGTGAATGACGTCTTCTCCTGATCCTCTTCTGCCAAACGAATTTGATTGTATCCTGAAAATCCATCCATAAAAGAGAGGGTCTCATAACCTGCCGTGTTATCGATCAACACATCAATGTGAGGTAAGGGAAAATCATCCTTTGGACACGCGCGGTTAAGGTCCCGGAAGTCGATGCAAATCCTGACTTTCCCATCTTTCTTCATGACCGGGACAATGTTCGCCACCCATTGAGGATAAAGGACGACTCTAATGAACCTGGCTTTGTGGAGCTTCTCGACCTCTTCTTTCATTTTCAAAGCCGTCTGAGGGTGGAAACGCCTTAATCTTTATTTTACCGAGACGGATCCTGGTTTTAGGGTTAAACAGTGTTCGACCAAGGTTGAATCCAGACCCGGCATATCCTCGTAGTTCCATGCAAACGTGTCCTTATATTCCTTGAGAACCTCAATTAATGCCTCTTCTTCAGAGGGTGGTAGGTTGTCACTTATGAGGATGATCCTAGGGTCTTCCTCAGTTCCCAAGTTGACTTCTTTGGTGGATTCTTCTACGGCGGTTGACGGCTCGTCGAATCTCCTCATTCCACTAGCGTATGCGCCCGCCACATCCTCATATTCTTCACCCTCATCTTCAGTGGGGCATTCTTCATCCGTGATCTCGTAGACTCCATACCCTTCATCAAATACACAGTCGCCCTCACATTCTATTTCTGGTAGCTGGATGGGGTTTTCTAACAACTGGGGGATGGCGAGAAGGGCCTGACACCTGGCGGCTAAATCCAGAAGGAATCGATGAGGGATCTGCCTACCCTTGGATTTCTTCCTAGGTACTACCCTTGGCCTATCATTCCTAGATTGACTGACAATATTTACAGAAGAAGAGGAAGATGAAGAGGATGGTGTAAAATATACAGGAGAAGACCCCCAGAGGAGGGGTAGAAAAGGTCGCTCATCAGACCTTGGACGGGTGGTCCGCAGGGCGGGACGCACCCGTGGGAGATGTAGGAGGTTTCCTCAACGAAGATGTGTTGTTGGGGAGTTTGAAAATTGACGTTTTTTTTTCGTTTTGATAGAATCCATGTGAGGGGCTTCCAATCTGAACAACGGGCCCTCTATTGAAGTGGTTTGATAGAGTCCATGTGAGGGGCTTCCAATCCGCCTTGAACGGTCCCTTGAAGCCTAGGCCAAACCTGCGGTTCGGCCTAATTTCCTTTGGCGGCTTGAGCATACCTTGTAACTGTGCGCCCAGACCTTTTCCTTGTTGATAGCCGATGTTCCTCATAATCTCCCAACCTTTAGAGTGAAAAGGGAGACATGATGTTGTGGTTACCCTGATCGGCTCCTTTGGTGCTAGTGGAACGTGAGATGGATCACGCACGTCCAGCAGTGACAATATGGGCCGATGAGACGGCCAAACAGAGGGCAGAGAGGTGTTGATAGCATCCACTATGTGAAGGACATGTGTACTGACCACTTTAATAATCCTCCCATTGTAAGGAAACTTCAGCCACTGATGGTTGGTGGAAGGCACAGCGTCCATGGCTTCGATGTAAGGGTGACCCAGTATAGCCTTGAATGTGGGGTCCATGTCGAGGACATAGAATTCCGCGGGAATTGTCATGGGGCCTAGTTCTGCCTTCAGAATAATCATCCCCTGCGGCGGCCTTTTGCTATTGTCATAAGCCGTGACCGTGATCGAGGAAGGTCTTATTTGTTCCTCGTCGACCCCACATGACTGAAGAGTGCTCATGGAGATCACATTTATGGACGCACCCGTGTCCATAAGACACGGGTTTATGGATACCCCATTAATTTTTATTAAAATACACAATGCATATTTCCGAGCTTCCTTGGGAGCGAGCTCGTAGTTGTGGAACATGATGGCCGGTTGTGTGTCTGTTGGGGTCAGGACGGTCGAAATCTTCTCCACGGGGAGGTCTTCATTAACCATGACTTTTTGAAGGTATTCCATCAAGGCTGCCTGGTGGGATGTGGATTTTTGAAGTAGCTCTAGGATGGAGATCCGAGCAGGCGTCTTGTCCAAGTGTTTCAATAGATCATACTGTGTTCCAGGGATATCTCTTCCTGGTTGTTCTCCATCATCCCTCTCTGGCTGAGATTGCTCAGGATTCTAACTGTTGTGGGGGAAAACCCTGTGGAAAATCCTTCCACTCCGGAGCACCATTGCCTGCGGCTTTTGTACCTCTGTGGTAGCAGTGGGTTTTAACAGGGATTTGAGGGGTAGTGGTGGAGGAATGGTTGATGAAGCAGGGGTGATGACAGGAGCAGGGATTCTGATGAGGGGTTTGTTAGGTGGAGACATGGTGGAGGTAGAGGGGATATCGCGCGGATTATGAAGGATAAGGGGTCTGGAAGGTGGAGGTGGAGACGAAGTAGAAGTGGATAGGGCTTGAAGCGGGCAATGATTTTGAGGTGGGTGATGGGTAATGAGTGGTTTTGAAGGCATTAGTGGTGATATGGTGGAGAAAGACGGGGTCATGTATGGTTGACGGATGATAAGAGGTTTAGAAGGCGTAGGGGTAAATGTGGTAGAGGTGGATGGTAAAGTGGGAGAGTGGGAGAAGATGAGAGGGCGTGAAGGCGTAGTGGAGAGTGTCGGTTGGTAGGGGATCAGGGTACGGATGAGAGGGCATAATGGTAGTGGAAATGGCGAAGGTGATACTGACGCGGGTTGATGAGAGAGGGGTGCTACCCGGGCAAGGCAAGGGTGTTGCGTGACGATAGGATTGGCGGTAGAAAGAATGGAGGTACTTTCCTGCTGCCACACCTGCTCTCGCCCGACTTCCGGGAAGGAGGAGATGTGGTTAACCTGATGATTGGGCTGTTGGTGCTCCGGTAATGGATTCTGGATTATGCCCATGTCGGGCTGTTGTTGTGGGGCCTGCTGAGGCTGTTGTTGTTGTTGTTGTTGTGGTTGATGCTGCTGCTGCTGTTGTAACTGCTGCTGTGGCCTATGAGGAGGTCTTCTAGCCTTAAGAGCGGCGACGTATCGCCTCATTTCATCCCAATCTATTTGATGTTCATCATTCATATCGTGGATGTAATCTTTGAAATGGAAGCAGTAATCTACTGTGTGTCCTGGCTGCCTGTGGTAGACGCAGTATTTGGAGGTATCAACATTCGGAGGCCACACGGGCCTTTATCTGGGTAGGGCGAGTTGGTTTGATGCCATGAGGGCATTAAAAATGTCTGCCAAGGTTTCTGGCAATGGTGGATAGTAGGCTCTCTTGGGACCGAGCGGCCTCCTTTGTTACTGTTAGGGACCATAGTTCCCCGGGGGTGGAACCTGGTTGTACTGAAGCGGTGGTTGTTGTTGCTGAGGTTGTGGTTGTTGTTGCTGGGGTTGACGTAATGGAGGCATATTATCCTGGGGTGGATTATTTTGGGGTGGAGGACGAAGAGGGAAAGGACCTGGTTGGAGGGGAAGTCGGGGCATTTGTGGAGGCCTTGGGTTGACTGCATAGTTGGCATTGTTGATCGCACCCACTTGCTCATTTGTCATGACCCCTTCTGTGGTTCCGCCCGGGACACCAGCGCCTGTCTTTCTGACCACTTTGGGTTTTAGTGACTCAAACATGTTCATAATGGGGGAGTCTTTTAACTGGGTTTGGATGTACCGGGCCCTTTCATAGAGTTCCTCCATTGTAGTAAGTTTATTCATGGCCAGGACGTGTCTGAACTGTGGGGTTGCATTAGACACAATCATCTTCACTTGTTCGGGCTCGGAGAGGGTATCCCTTATTCTTTCCGCCAGAGACCTCCATCTATCAGCATAGCGGACAAAATCCTCATCGGGCTTCATCTTTTGGGCCACTAGGTCGGTAATGGAGAGTGAGGGACCGACCCTATCCCTATATTTCTGCAAGAACCTTCTTTGGACTATTTCAAAATTCTCAGCCTCACGGGGCTCCAAGGAATAGAACCACTCAAGCGCGGGACCATCCAATCATCTCCGAAAGAGGTATGCCGGGGACCTCTGATCGTTTTGCCAGTAGGAGGACTCATACATGAAATCCTTGAGGTGAATGAAGAGGTTGTCGGTACCATTGTATCTGCGGTACGTGGGCATCTCGGAGGGAGGAAGATGAATGACGGGAAGGATTGGCAAAGCAACCTCCGGGGTGGCTTTCACGTCCACCATCCTTCTCAGATTTTGAAACTGCTCGTCCATGCGATTGAACCTATTGAGGAGCGATTGGGCGAGCTCCTCTGGAGGTGAAGGTGGCACTTGCCACTGGGGGAGAAACTGTCTCCCGGAGACTTGAGGGGGGAACCCGGAATGAGAGGGAGCTGTCGGACCGCCGACAGTTGGCCCTGGCTGAAGCGGTGTGTGGGGAACGACGGGAGTTTGAGATTGTGACGGGAACTGGAATGAGAGTGGTTGTTGGCTCGCTTGTCCTTGAAGCGAGGGAGACTGGATGGCTTGCGCCAATGAAGGAGATGGAATGGCCTGCATGGACTCTTGGAGAGGTGCGATGGCCGGAGTTGACTCCTGGGGCGTGGGGGAAACAAATTTCCCCTTCAGAATGGCCTGGAAGGCCCGGAGCTGTTCAGAGGTAAGCTCCGTGTTGGCGAGGACGCCCAGTAAGGAAGAGATATCCTGTGGTGGGGATGTGTCCCCGACAATAACCTACACCTCATGCGAGGGCTCATGAGAAGGACCCGAGTCCATAGCATAGACTCGCGGGTCGGCTGACAAACCACGACTAGGGTGGTTCTCCTCAAAAGACTCGTGAGCCATGCTCACAGTTTTCCCAGAACGCAAAAACATACACTAGCAAGCAGGTAGCAGAGATTATCAAACAAGTGGATACCTTTACGCCTTTTTTTGTGTTTTGATTTTGATGAATTTTTTGTGCTTTTAGCGAGATCCGAAGTTCACACAAAATGGGGACCCTAGTTTATTTTTGTTTCACCGCCGTGCCAGCTAGGGTCTCTCGTCTAACCACGAATGAAATGACTAACTCCGGGGAACTTCAATGGTACAACCAGCCCAATGAACGAAGAGGAGATTCTTCGATGTCGGGGACTTACGGAGGTCCCAGTGTAGGAGATTCTAGTCCGTTGAGAGGAATTCCCAAACAGAGAGTCCTTCCTTCACCGGGAAAGGGTGATCCTCAAAAAAATGAAAAAAGGATAGAAAAGAGGGATGGATGCATGCAATGAAATGCTGACAGAGATATGGAGTGGGAAAATAACAGAAATAACAGACATATAATAAACAAACAACCAATCACAACTGACAGTGCTGCCGTGAGCACAACGGGGGCGCGTGGGGGCGCCAAGGTGGAGAGGCACGGATGGTGCCGAACTTGCAAGGGTAGCCGAAAGGAAGCAGTAGAGGTCCCACCGTGATCGCCAATCTGTGAGCGACGTCACGCGGTTCGGGGAGCGGAGAAGACGCAGAGCGCGCGGGCTCCTCTTTTATTTTGCTGCAACACAGAAATAAGAGAAAAGAGAAGAGGCCACCACGGGAGATTGCTCCGGCGGGGCAAGCGGGACAAATGTGATATAGCAAGATATGGGGGCTAAACGGCCATAGCGGGAAGTGACTCGCCGCGGCCTCGGGGGGACGGGAATGGTGCAGAAATTAAATAGCAAGAATTGAAACGGCCATTGGGGAAGTGACTCGTCGCGGCCTCGAGAATATGAGCAGATAAAAATATAACAGAATATAAGAAAAATATAAAGAGCGGGAATTTAAACGGCCATTGGGGAAGTGACTCGCCGCGGCCTCGAGAACATGAATAGATAAGAATATAACATATAAGAACGGAAATTTAAATGGCCATTGGGGAAGTGACTCGCCGCGGCCTCGAGTACATGAATAGATAAGAATATAACATATAAGAACGGGTATTTAAACGGCCATTGGGGAAGTGACTCGCCGCGGCCTCGAGAATATGAGTAGAATATAACAGAATATAAAGAGAATATAAGAACGGGAAATTTAAACGGCCATTGGGGAAGTGACTCGCCGCGGCCTCGAGAACAAGATGTGATCGCCAGGGGCCAAAAGCCCCCAAAATAAAGAAAGTGATCGCGCCTACCTCAAGAGCGGGAGATGGCGGGTTGCTTCTTCCTCCCCCTTCGGCCGGCCGACGGAGAGGGCTTTCCTTGGGTACCCTTGTAAAACAACGACAAACAAGTAACAAGTGGATTAGAAAGATGAAGGTGTAGTATTCAAATCCTTGCGATAAAAATAACGAAATGATGGCAAGACACACACCTGGTTGGTGTTATCTTTTAAACCCCTCTCGGACTCGAGTAGGAGGAAAATGAGATGATGGATGCAAGAAGTATGCCAGAGACGGCGCCCTTATGTAGGGAGATAGAGGATGCAGTATGATGAATGTAAAGAACTATGGAGAAAAAGGGGAAGAAAATGCTTATTGGATGAGCCGAGGGTGAAATCCGACGGAGCTCCGGCAGCGTAGGGACGACGTGGAAGCGCGGTGGATGAAGACGACCTCCCTCTCGCGAGCATGGGCACCCGAGAAGCCGGCAGAACCTCCACCTACAAAAGACCCCACGGGTTAGAAATGACTCCGGTAGCCTCTGGGCTCCGGCAGCCTATCGGATCTCTTTGAAGCTCTTCCAGAACTGAGGGGGTGGGCCTCTATTTATAGGGCTCCGGAGGGTGGAGGCGTCCAGGACCCTGGACACCTCCATCAGGGCCGGACTAATATTTTATTCTATTTTTATTCATTTTTTTTGAATATTTTTGTGGGGGCGTCCAGGGCCCCGGACGCCTCTAACAGGTCCACCGAAAACCGCCGACAGCCGCACGCGATTTGGCACAACGCGTGGTTTTGTGAGCGGCGCCTCGTGATTCAGAAATGGGCGCGTCCAGCTGGCTGGACGTCTCCATAATTTAGATTTTTTCACACGCGACAAATCGTCGTTCGGTGGCCGGCGCCCGTGAGGGAGTTGATGGAGGCGTCCAGGGTCCTGGACGCTTCCAAAAATATTTATTATTATTTTATTTTGTCTTTTTATGCCAAAGCTGGCAATATATATATTTTATTTTTGTTTTTATGGAGGCGTCCAGGGGACTAGACGCCTCCATTAATTTAGTATTTTTTATTTGCTTTTGTCCTTTTATGCCAATTGGCATTTTATAATTTTTTATATTTATTTTTATGGAGGCGTCCAGGGGCCTGGACGCCTCCATTAATATATTATTTTTTATTTGGTTTTTGGGTTTGAGAAATAAATTAAAAGAATGGGGGCGTCCAGGGGCCTGGACGCCCCTATTAAGGCCCACCCGGGTCCTCGGTTTAGTCGCTGGCGGTCGCCCGGCAGATAGCCTTCCTGATTCCGGAACCTCCTGATACGTCCGACTGGTGTTGATGCCGTCCGAATGCCGTGACGAGGCGATTCCGGATGCTGAGAAGGGCGTAAGAAGACTTAAGAAAGGGAAGCGCTCCAGTGATTCAAAATGCGTAAGCCGTTGCGGGGCGTTGTATAGTGATATGGGACTTTCTCAGGAGACGTCGAGAATAGCGTGTCTACAATCACTGTCCCCATTGAATTCATTCGTATTCTTTGACAATCAGATGCCATTGGACCATAATGCCTATTGCTATCTTTTCCCCATCTTTTTCACTGAACAACAGCAATTGTTTCTGGTTTAGTATATTGAGCTGTGATTAATGCAATTGTTCACTTATAAGAATCACTCTTACAAATTGAAAGGAACTTAAGGTTTAACCTTTATAAATTGAAGAGTTAATGTCTGCCTTCAGAATTTGAGATAAAAGAAAACTTTTATGGCTCTTAATATTTGTCTCATGGCTAAAATAGAAAAAGTTTTTATTTTATACCTGAATGTGTTAATCTGGAAATGTCTAGAACATGTGAACAAGAGTGTGTACTGTTTTTCAAACAATCACTCTAAAAGAAATAAGGGCAGCAGTAAATAAGATCTTCAAGTAAAGAACTGAACATTGTGACAGAGCAATGGCTGATTGCACTGAGAAACTATGAACTCCTCCAAAGAAACATGAGAACTCACATGTCATGAGGTGCTTCAGAATATATCTGTTCATAGGGTCAAATCTATAGGGGGAGTCCTCACCAAGTAACTGAGGGTACTGGCCTCTAATCAAGGTATACCTTTAATGTAAAAAGTGAAGACTATTCCTTGTAGGTCTTGATCTGAAATAGATCTAGTAGTTTATGTCTAGTAACTGGGCGTACCCGCCTCTGATCAAGGTGTACACCTAATGTCAACAGCATAAATGCCACTGGTCTATTCACTTAGTTCAGGTTCAGAAATTGAAAAATGAAAATCAAACTGTTGTAACCCTTTGAAATCAAAAGTCATTGAGTGAAAATTATTTTTCTCAATACATATTCAAGTTGTCTTTCTTGAACTTCCATGTTTAAACACAAAAGGGTATTATTTCAGACTTATCTATTAAAACCATGTGCCCTAGATTCATTGCTATAAACAGAGTCTATAAACTCTTTTTCAAGGGTCAAGTGTTTTACTCTAGATTTATCACTGTTAAACCTGAATTTTTGTCAAAATTGTATGTTGCTGATTCTTATACTTTAACTACTGTTTATAATCAGGCTTATTTTCTGAACCAATGATTCAGCTGTTGTCTAGTGACCCTCCTACCTTCTCTACCTTTACCTATCTGTTCATACTCCTTCTCAAAGGGGGAACAATTATTAAGGGGGAGAACCAGTTCAGGGGGAGTCATATCTTCAGGGGGAGTTTACTGCTCTAGAGGAATTTGCATGCATAATGCACTTTGCACTTATGTTTTTACTTTTTTTCTCTTTTTGATCATGTCAAAGGGGGAGAAAATTTTGTGTGTGACTCACTGTCACAGTGTGTTGCCATCATCAAAAAGGGGGAGAATGTTGTGCCCCTTAGGCACAAGCATGTACTATGTTGATTTGATGATAACAATGCTGTTTTATTTTGATGATTGCAACACAGTGAGTGCATTATGATATTATGTTTTTTATATGATGATGGCATGTTGATTTGAATGCATATCACTCATTATGTTCTGTGGAGAATGCATGAGACGTTAATAACTGATATACTCTGTGGTGTATGCATATAACTGATATATTCCGTGGAGATTGCTTTGCTTCATGCATTAGTCTATACACTGTCCATCTGAGTGTCTCATGCAGAGTCAATTCATATAGTCTATACAGTGGTTTAGGCTAAGTCAGTACAACGTCCAGTGTCCAGTGGTTCAGGCTAAGTCTGTACATCATCAGTCTCACTTAGCGTCTTAAGCATTTCAGGCGTCTAAGTTTGTACATTGCATCGTCTTAGGCATCGTCTCTCTGCAAGTCTATACAGCCATTGCTTGTGTCGCCTTACACAACCAAGTCTGTACAGAGTTGGCATTGCATCTCATTAAGTCTACACATCGTGTAGCTTGCTCGCATAGCCAAGTCTATACATCGGTTGTTCATGTACTGCACATCATCAAGTCTATACATTGAAGCAAAGTCTGTACAGCCATTCTCTTATCAAAGTCCATACATCCTTCTGTTGGAATTCCAAGTCCATACATCGGACTGTTCATGCTTTCATCGTGAAGTCTATACATTGCATGACTTCCACCAAGTCTATACATTGGTAGGTGGCAAGTCTGTACATTGGCTTCACATTTGCTTCGAAGTCTGTACATTGAACTAATAGGTAAAGTCTGTACATCATTGCTTGCCAAAGTCTGTACATTGGCATCTGTTCCTACGTTGCAACTCCAAGTCTGCACATTGGAGTCTTTACCTACGATCAGCTTTGAAAGTCTGTACATTGGGAGCTTTACCGACGTTGCCTTGCCAAAGTCTACACACTGTGAATCTTCAAGTCTGTACAGACTTCGCCTTGTTTCAAGTCTGTACATCGTCCAGCTCTTTGGCAAAGTCTACACATCTTAAAGTCTGTACATCCGTTAGGCTTGCTCATGCATTGTTCTTCTGAAGTCTGTACAGCTGTGGCTTCTGCCTCAAAGTCTGTACATTTGTTTCAAAGGTGAACTCTATACATTGTGCATCCTTGGGTTAAAGTCCATTCATTGGAAGTCTGTACAGAGTTTCTCTTGTCTTTAAGATGAAGTTGCATAGTCTGTACATTGCTTCTTCAGTCTGCCTCGGCCAAGTCCATACATTGCTTGCTTAGCAGACTGTGAAGTCTATACATCGGTTGTTCAGCAGCAGACTGCTCAAGACCATACATTGGCTGCATCATATGCATTGAAGTCTTCACATTGCTGAATGCTCTTCTAGTGTGCATATTCGTTATAAGGCATAGTCTATACATTGCATTGCATTGCATTCATCAGTTGTGAAGTCTGTACATCGAGTCAAAGTCTGCACATTGCATTCTCTTCAGCAAGTATGTACAACGAGTGCCTTCATATATGAAGTATGTACATTGCACAACACTGCATACATGATGTCTATACATTGGGCGGAGACGCATAAAGTCTATACAGTGCCTCAGGCTGAGCAAGTCCATACATTGGTCGGTGGAAAGTCTGTACATTTAGAAGTCTGTACATCCACCGTCTTCCTCAGTGTCTCATGCATAAGTCTGTACAGTCAGTGCAAGTGAAGCATCGTCTCATTTTGCGTCTCAGTTTGCAAAGTCTATACATTGCTGCTGAACGCAAGTCTATACACTGCACTGGAGCATGCATCTCATGCAAGTCTGTACATCACTTTTGACGAAGGCATTGAAGTCTATACACTGGCTTTGAGCTGAAGTCTAGACATTGCTTCAGGCTGAGCAAGTATATACATTGCATGTTCTTTTAATAAAGTCCATACACTGAGCAAGTATATACATTGTCTGCCTGTCGATTGAAGAGTCTATACATTGATGTTTGTCTTGTAAAGTTCATACAGTAATGTCTGTACGTTGGCTTTAAACTGAAGTCTATACAATGTGTTGTATTCTTCAGAGACTGTACAAGGTTTAGACTTAACTGATAATTTGTTCTTTGTCTAACTGGGAATCTTCGTGAAGCCTAATGAAGGCACGTGATCCAAGGAAGGACGAGGTGCCCAGATGAGGACACGTGTACTGACAGCCTGCTGGATGCTGCCACGTGGTCCGAATTCTTAGGGCGGGAAATGTGGAAACCACACGCGCCTTGGCTACTGCTGCTGCTGCTATATATACGAGCCTTCTTCCACAGAAGAAGACTGATCGAAGTCTTGAGAGCAGAAGCAGAAGAGCAGAGTGCAGAGACTTCGATCCAGCAGAAGAGAAGAAGAAAAGAGTGAAGAAAAGAAAGAGAGACAGAGAGCAGAGAAGAAGAAGAGAAAGAGGAGAAAGAAGAGAAAGAGAGAAATAGAGAGCTCGAGCTGAGAGAGTGAGAGAGATTGGGTTGTCTGGCTTTTTGGATCAAATCCAAGCCAGAAGTGCTCATCGAGAGCTATATTTTGTGCTTTATTGTTTCAGCTTTCTGTTGCTGTCTTGTTCTATCTTTCATTTTCCTTTATACATTTCTTCAAGCTGTTTGTCAGCGGAGCAAGCTGTGAGGCTCAGCGTTTATAGTGGAGGATTCCACTGGACGGGTTAAGCTGTAATCCCCAGCGGGTTTAAGCTGTGAGTCAGCGATGGCTAAGCTGTATTGCCCAGCGGAAGTAAGCTGTGATGCTCTGCGGATGGCAAGCTGTGAGGCCCAGCTGATGTAGGCAAGCTGTGATGCCCAGCGAACGCAAGCTGTGCTGCGCAGTAGTAAGCCACACTCCGATTTTGAGTGTGGGGTGGACGTAGGTCTGCAGGACCGAACCACCTAAAAACCCATTGTGCATTGTGGTTTGATTTATCTATTTTTACTTCCGCTAGATGATTGCATAGGGGGGCTCCAACTGTTTGCTTATAGGTTCAGTAGATGAGTGTTCTAATTTGTCTTGTTAGCATTTCGGTTTTCAAGTGAGCGAAATTCTATTTGGGTGAAGGTTTTTAAAGGGCTATATTCATTCACCCCCCCTCTGAATACTTGCAACGAACCAAACACATTCCCCGGTGGGATTCCAGTTTTACCGATTTTAACCAAAACATGCTTTGATAAAAATTGGGATTTAACCCCAGTTGGTGCAAGAATCAATGAAAAAAATGGGCAAAACGGGGGTTACCCATTCGAGCCGGAGGGGCCGAATACACTGTTGGCCCCGATACAGGCGGACATCGTATTCTGCCCCTACCCTGCTCTTTTATCAAATGGGCCCATAGTGTTCCCGTCCACCCACATTGCCACCCTCATGTCAACGAATAATAACAAAGGCAGACGTGGGGGCAGCAATAGCCGAGGAAGTAGCGGCAGTAGTGGTCACAGGAGGGGCCAAAATCAAGAACCAAGGTGTCAAATATGTTGGATGTTCAGACACCGTGGGGGTGGAGTCCCTAGAGCGCTTCAACCAGTCCTTTACCAGTGAATCCGCCAACGTACCCTCCAACCAGCTTCTCACATGCAATGCTGGGAGGATCTCAATATCTGGCGGCATTCACTATCACCTACTCCAGCTACCATCAAGGGTGCCCGGTGTAGCGACCCGGATTCCGGATACCCGGTGTACCCGGTAGGATTACCGGATACACGTGGTACCGCAAGGGACCCGCGAAGCCTCCCAAGCGCGGGAAAGCACCGAAGGGAAAAAGGCATGTGTGGAATACATTGAAGCTGCAGATATAATAATAAGCAATTAAATTTCATTAAATTGGAGTGCTAAAGTAGCAGAAATAAAATTACTTTTTCAATAAAAATTACAACGATTACAATTATACACCAGAGTCCAGTCCAAAGGAAAGACAAAGTATAGTCTGACAGAAAAGGACGTACATAGAAGTCGGGGGAAGCCCGACGCAGGTACAGCTGGCAACAACTAACAGACGTGCACCTCCAGGAACAGTAGAGACAGAAGGCGAAACCCACCTGAAAAGTAGGGGTGAGTCTCTAAACAGAAACTCAGTAGGGGTCACGCGGATCCCCGCAAAAAAAATGCACAGTGCAACGGAAAAAACTCAAACAGCAAGTGCAGCAAAGCAGGAAAAGCTACACTACAAAGCTGTAAACAGAACAGGGACAACAGGAGTAGGGAACAGGCAACGAGCAAGGGGAGCTCAACAACAAAGAAGAGCGAGGCCGTAAAACACGGAACATGGCCACCGAGGATAACTCGGCACTCTAAGCTACTCCAAAAGGCAAGAGATGGTCAACCCCAAACTCACACAGTAGGGTACACCAGTCCGTCGACCAACACCAAAGAAGAAGGCAAAAACCAATAACGCAGACAAAAAGGTCTAGAAAAGACCTAGACACACGACAACCAAACACGAGCAGAAACGTCGTGCACACAGCCCCACGCACCACCAGAACGTCGCGCACACAACAGGACACTGACCTCGAGTACAGCCACGAGAGGGCCACTCGCAAAGGTCGCAACGCACGAGAAACGCCGTGAGTCACTGGTCAAGTGATAGGAGTACCCTCACACTAGAAGAACAGCCAGATGCGTCCACTGACGTCTTACACTGCGCCTCAAGTGTCACGTCTACCAGACCGTGTGCAGCACGGAGGAGACTAGACACACCAAGAACCAGGTCCAAGGAACAACAACGTTCCAAGGAAGAACGGCAACTACGGACACAGGACCGCAGTACCAAGCGGCGAGTGACTAGTCAGGGTCACGCCCGTCGACGCAAGTCCTCAGTCCCTGACAACGTGTGCACACACTGACCACTACCTAGGCCAGGCCTATAGCTAGTATTCCCCTCGGTAGGACGCTATCGTTGGCCGGGGCCCACGGAACTAGCTTAAAAACCGTGTAACGGGAAACTGCCCGTCCACCACTCCCGGTGGGTGACGTACTAAGAAAAGCCTATGTCACATGCTACGACTAGTGGAGGTTCACAAGGCACGGACTCCAAAACATAAGTGCTAAAGTACAGACAGTCTACGGAAGCCCTGTCACGTACTACGAAGCACCACTGGCAGTACAACCACTGCCGACAGACTCAGGACTAGGCAACTAGACCTACCACGTAACTATCCCGAGTCGAACGACTCAAAGGCAAGATCGTCACAAACAGCGGAACAAGCCGCCAATCGGTCTAATCCTAAGCCACAAGAAACGACACTCCGTAGGAAACAACTCACGGAGACCTGAGGGAACACCGAAGACCCTCAGACACGCTTGGACACGCAACCCAAGGTAAACGATACCTCGAGGCATCCAGAACTAGTGTCTCGGACTGGACAGAACCGCCAAGACACGCACACACTAGGTCACACGTCAACCACTGGGTCAGACCGGGTTGACCAGAACCTAACAACAATGCTCGAAAAGTAGGAAAGAGAATCCTACCTTAAGCAAGAAGACTCCTGGCTACCTTACAACGTAGTCTTAGCCCACATAGGATGTCAGAAGACCTCCACGGGACAGTGGGCAGATCACAAGGCCAAGCCAAGACAAGCCGAAACAGAAACAACGAAAACGGAGCACAAGGGATGTAACGCGCCACCTCTGGACCGCTACAAGAATATGACGGTCTAGACCTGGGTCGTTACACTCCGAGTGACGGTCGGGGGAGCAGCCGTCACTCACACTGCCCTAACCAACTCTAAAACATAGAAAACAGCATGTAACGGCCAGCACGGGGCACATTACACACACTTGACGCGCCAGACCAGGGCCGTCAGGGCCAACAACCCCCAAACACAAAGCACACGAAGCATGTAACGCGCTAGACGAGGCGCGTTACAACGAAGTAACGCATGGGAGCGAGCGCGTTATAGCCACGTGACGCACAAGACCAGGCGCGTCAGGGCCAACACACCACAACCAAAGCTAGCTGAGAGGCATGTAACGGCCAACACAGGGCGCGTTACAAACGCCTGACGCACAGGGTCCCCACCGTTATATCCAACGGCACAACAACCCAACTCAGCCAAGACAGCATGTAACGGCCTGGGGCAGGCGCGTTACAAACACCTAACGCACGGGGGAACCACCGCCAGAGGCACCGCCTCAAATGGTCAACGTCGGCCAAACAGAATGTAACGGCCAGAATAGGGCACGTTACATCCATCTAACGCGCTGGGCAAGCGCGTTAGAGGAACCGACTTAACCCAAGCAATAAATGATAAAAGAGATATAACGCGCCTCACGGGACGCGTCAGAGAAATGTGACGCGCCAGCCCTGGGCCGTCACTCTCTCAAAACCCCGAAGAACTCAATCAACCAAAATAATGTAACGGTCAGTCGTGGGGCCGTCAGAGCAAATGACGGTCCCTGGAACGACCGCCACATTAGCTACGGCGGGAAAACAGAGGAATGGCCAAATCGGTCCGTTCCACGCCCCATTCACGTCGAAGCGCAGGGGAAACCAACCCAATCGACGAAAAACAACATAAGGAGGCTAAAAAGCCCACATGCAAGCATTAAAACTCAAGATCGGGGCGATTCGAACGAATCCACCCTAAGTGGATCAACGAGGTTCCCGGGCTCCTACCAGCCTCGAATGACCACCGATCAACGCAAAACTAGCATGGATGGATCCTAACATCCCTGCGGTCAGTTTAAAACTAACTACACCGCAAACGGTCGCCAGTTTAAATCACTGTTTAGGCTAAACAAGCACAAACTCGACCGTTTCCTTGCCGAACGGCGTGCAATGGCAGGGAAAACGGAGAGGAAGAAGTGAGGAACTGTCACCCTACCTCCACCGAAGAAACCGAGCCTCGAAAGGACTAAACCACGCCGAAATCCACTCGCGAACCGATCCACCGGCTTAGAATCCACCGAACGGGATCGCGCCAGAATCGATCTGATCCTCGCCTCATCGCGCACCTAGCCAGCTCCACCACGTCCCCAGCACACGCCCCTAGGTACCCCGTCTGCAGCCGGAGCCGAGAGAGCGAAACGGGAGAGAAAACGGGAGAGAGAGACGGCGGTGGCGAAATGAGAAGGGAGGAGAGAGGAAAGAAAAGAAAAAGAAAAGAAATTAAGAAATTTTCCTAATTTCCGAAAATTCTGAAAATGCGCCGAAAATGAACAAATTCAGAAAAATACTCAAAAATAGTCGAAACAACCGGCTCGAAGAGTGCATCGTCGCTGTAGCATCCGCGAGTCGATGAACTGACAAACAAACTCACCGTAGGGTTCCGTAACTAGTACGAGAGAAAAACTTACACGGCTCGTAAAGCTCAACTCGGAAGCCACCAAAGCGAACCGAAACTCACCGAAACCAATCCAAAAGATCCAATGAAGATCCAGCAAGACCTACCAAGGATCCAGGGCATTACATCCTCCCCTCCTTTAAGAAATTTCGCTCTCGAAATTAAGGACTAACAAAGGAGAAGCAGGGAAGAACAACCCGACAACACAAAACAACACCAATCTCGAGAAACACGGCTCAGAGGAACACCGTCAGACCACCATTGCAGGTACACACTCAGCTTCCAAGACACAAGTCCGCAGCACGAGCATGGCACCTAAGTGAGCACATCTGACACCTCCGAAGCAAGGCAACGTCGTTTACGACTCACAGAACAGGAGACACGACTGCCACAACAACCGATAACCAACACCGAAAAACACAACGACAGCACAGCAAGCGACAGCTTACACAAGGAGACACAGTCTTCTCAGCCGATAGCTCGACGACATCATCGGCTCTAGTGCCAAAGGTAACAGGGAACACCTGGCACACAGGACGCCAACGACAACAACACTGCTGGACCACAGGCACCAACAAGTCAGTCCTCACTCAGATATTACATCTGACCGAGTCGCAAGCCACTCTAGGGAAAAGAGTACAGCAAGGCTAACCGACACGTCCAGGTCCAAAACAGAGACATGCAATCATAGAGAAACATCGCCAAAACAACAACAATAGCAACACTCGCAGAATTCCGGTTCCGTTCCAAACACAGAACCAAGGAACACATCTGCAAGCAGGGTCACATTAAGGCACACGAACAGCTGAAAACACGACCCCAAGAAACGGGTCACGCATCAGACTGCTCACCAAGAGAAGACCAACAACAATGGAAAACGACAACAATCTCGGGGAACGCATCTCAAGGACCACAAACACGCCTCGAGAGCACAATACCCAAGAAAGAAATGTAGAGCAAAAGGGTACTCAATCGGCGAGGATGCCGACAAATTCCCCAATACTCGCAAAATGCCGATGCCAACACCAAACAAACACCAGCAACAACACGGCAACGGACAAAGTCAAGGCACTAGAAGCCAAGACGAAGTCACATCGAGAAAGAACAAACCTCTCGACCAGTGGGTAGCCAACCCACGAACTACAGCTGCGTACTCTTATAGCACACAACGCACACGGCCGACAGAAAATGCCTCGGCATTCGCATCTCAGTAGACACCTAGTGCCATTGCAATTCATGAAATTGCAACATAGCACGCCAAGAGCACTGATCCCGCGAACAGCCAAGCACAATCCGCCAGAGTGCAACAAGAAAAGAGCACCAGCTTCAGCTCAAAGCACAGAGGAATGCTAATCTCAGCTTACCTTCACATCCTGAAACAGTTATCGAGCCTTCACGATACATCGACCGCTGGACACGGCACGACAAATACGGTACACAACAGCTCTTAACACCATCATGGAGTCCAAAGCCAAGTAACCATATAGCAAAGAGTAGATCATGCTCAAAACAAAGCTGTCCACACTTAAGCAGACACAGGACAAAGGCATCACCAAGACAGCAATCCCAAGGCAACACTTGAAAAGATTCTACCAGAAAGGATGAGAAGCAAGAAGCTCAACCATGAAAGCTCACCAGGAAGGGAAAATCCTAGCTCGCCTGAGCAACTTCTCTAACACGGAATCTAATCGAGCACTTCAACAGAAGCGAAACACATCAGGAGCTGAACAGACTAAAGCCGGGACGACTAAGACAATGTGAAAACATGCATGGCCATCACACCAACGCTAAAAGTCATAAGCCACCAGAGCAAAACACAGAAACATCTCAACAATGCACTGCAGGTTCTTGCCAACCGACAAACACTGCCAAGTGCAACACGATCGAGATCACCGCTAAAACTGAACGAAGCACCTCGTCATATCCAGACGAGAGCAAAACCATCTCGTACAGTGCCAACCAAGCACGCACAAGACCACACATAGAAAGCACCGCGATAAACCATCGTAACACCTAAGCCAGCAAGAGACTGTACTGGACCTTAAGGACTCTGGAAACTGAATATCTGGATTCCCATGTATTTCACACGACTGAGTTCTGATAATTCAGACAAGGGACTTCCGAACATCACTGAACACAGCTCTGATACCACTCTGTAGCGACCTGGATTCCGGATACTCGGTGTACTCGGTAGGACTACCGGATACACGTGGTACCGCAAGGGACCCGCGAAGCCTCCCAAGCATAGGAAAGCACCGAAGGGAAAAAGGCGTGTGTGGAATACATTGAAGCCGTAGATATAACGGTAAGCAATTAAATTTTATTAAATTGGAGTGCTAAAGTAGCAGAAATAAAATTACTTTTTCAATAAAAATTACAACAATTACAATTATACACCAGAGTCCAGTCCAAAGGAAAGACAAAGTACAGTCTAACAGAAAAGGACATACACAGAAGTCGGGGGAAGCCCGACGCAGGTACAGCTGGCAGCAACTAACAGAGGCGCACCTCTAGGAACAGCAGAGGCAGAAGGCGAAACCCACCTGAAAAGTAGGGGTGAGTCTCTAAACAGAAACTCAGTAGGGGTCACGCTGATCCCCACAAAAAAAAATGCACAGTGCAACGGAAGCAACTCAAACAGCAAGTGCAGCAAAGCAGGAAAAGCTACACTACAAAGCTGTAAACAGAACAGAGACAGCAGGAGTAGGGAACATGCAACGAGCAAGGGGAGCTCAACAACAAAGAAGAGCGAGGCCGTAAAACACGGAACACGGCCACCGAGGAGAACTCGGCACTCTAAGCTACTCCAAAAGGTAACAGACGCTCAACCCCAAACTCACACAGTAGGGTACACCAGACCGTCGACCAACACCAAAGAAGAAGGCAAAAACTAACAACGCAGACAAAAAGGTCTAGAAAAGACCTAGACACACGACAACCAAACACGAGCAGAAACGTCGTGCACACAGCCCCACGCACGACCAGAACGTCGCGCACACAACAGGACACCGACCTCGAGTACAGCCACGAGACGGCCACTCGCAAGGGTCGCAACGCACGAGAAACGCCGAGAGTCACTGGTCAAGTGATAGGACTACCCTCACACTAGAAGAACAGCCAGATGCGTCCACTGACGTCTTACACTGCGGATCAAGTGTCACGTCTACCAGACCGTGTGCAGCATGGAGGAGACTAGACACACCAAGAACTAGGTCCAAGGAACAACAACGTTCCAAGGAAGAACGGCAACTACGGACACAGGACCGCAGTACCAAGCTGCGAGTGACTAGTCAGGGTCACGCCCGTCGACGCAAGTCCTCAGTCCCTGACAACGTGTGCACACACTGACCACTACCTAGGCTAGGCCTCTAGCTAGTATTCCCCTCGGTAGGATGCTACCGTTGGCCGGGGCCCACAGAACTAGCTTAAAAATAGTGTAACGGGAAACTGCCCGTCCACCACTCCCGGTGGGTGACGTACTAAGAAAAGCCTACGTCACAGGCTACGACTAGTGGAGGTTCACAAGGCACGGACTCTAAAACATAAGTGCTAAAGTACAGACAGTCTACGGAAGCCTTGTCACACGTACTACGAAGCACCACTGGCAGTACAACCACTGCCGACAGACTCAGGGCTAGGCAACTAGACCTACCACGTAACGATCCCGAGTCGAACGACTCAAAGGCAAGATCGTCACAAACAGCGGAATAAGCCGCCAATCGATCTAATCCTAGGCCACAAGAGACGACACTCCGCAGGAAACAACTCATGGAGACCTGAGTGAACACCGAAGACCCTCAGAAACGCTTGGACACGCAACCCAAGGTAAATGATACCTCGAGGCATCCAGAACCAGTGTCTCGGACTGGACAGAACCGCCAAGACACGCACACACTAGGTCACACGTCAACCACTGGGTCAGACCGGGTTGACCAGAACCTAACAACAATGCTCGAAAAGTAGGAAAGAGAATCCTACATCAAGCAAGAAGACTCCTGGCTACCTTACAACGTAGTCTTAGCCCTCATAGGATGTCAGAAGACCTCCACGGGACAGCGGGCAGATCACAAGGCCAAGCCAAGACAAGCCGAAACTGAAACAACGGAAAACGGAGCACAAGGGATGTAACGCGCCACCCCTAGACCGCTACAAGAATACGACGGTCTAGACCTGGGCCGTTACACTCCGAGCGACGGTCGGGGGAGCAGCCGTCACTCACACCGCCCTAACCAACTCTAAAACATAGAAAATAGCATGTAACGGCCAGCACGGGGCGAGTTACACACACCTAACGCGCCAGACCAGGGCCGTCAGGGCCAACAACCCTCAAACACAAAACACATGAAGCATGTAACGCGCTAGACGAGGCACATTACAACGAACTAACGCATGGGAGCGAGCGCGTTATAGCCACCTGACGCACAAGACCAGGCGCGTCAGGGCCAACACACCCACAACCAAAGCTAGCTGAGAGGCATGTAACGGCCAGCACAAGGCGCGTTACAAACGCCTGATGCACAGGGGCCCCACCGTTATATCCAACGGCGCAGCAACCCAACTCAGCCAACGCAGCATGTAACAGCCTGGGGCAGGCGCGTTACAAACACCTAACGCACAAGGGAACCACCGCTAGAGGCACCACCTCAAATGGTCAACATCGGTCAAACGGAATGTAACGGCCATAACAGGGCACGTTACATCCATCTAACGCGCTGGGTCAAGCGTGTTAGAGGAACCAACTTAACCCAAGCAATAAACGACAAAAGAGATATAACGCGCCTCACGGGACGCGTCAGAGAAATGTGACGCGCCAGCCCTGGGCCGTCACTCTCTCAAAACCCCGAAGAACTCAATCAACCCAGACAATGTAACGGTCAGTCATAGGGCCGTCAGAGCAAATGACGGTCCTTGGAACGACCACCACATTAGCTACGGCGGGAAAACAGAGGAATGGCCAAATCGGCCCGTTCCACGCCCCATTCACGCCGAAGCGCAGGGGAAACCAACCCAATCGATGAAAAACAACATAAGGAGGCTAAAAAGCCCACATGCAAGCATTAAAACTCAAGATCGGGGCGATTCGAACGAATCCACCCTAAGTGGATCAACGAGGTTCCCGGGCTCCTACCGGCCTCGAATGACCATCGATCAACGCAAAACTAGGATGGATGAGATCCTAACATCCTTGCGGTCAGTTTAAAACTAACTACACCGCAAACGGTCACCGTTTTCCGACAAACCCTAAAAACTCCGAAAATCACGGTTTAGGCTAAATAAGCACAAACTCGACCGTTTCCTTACCGAACGGTGTGCAATGACAAGGAAAACGGAGAGGAAGAAGTGAGGAACCGTCACCCTACCTCCACCGAAGAAACCGAGCCTCGAAAGGACTAAACCACGCCGAAATCCACTCGCGAACCGACCCACCGGCTTAGAATCCACCGAACGGGATTGCGCCAGAATCCATCCGATCCTCGCCTCATCGCGCACCTAGCCAGCTCCACCACGTCCCCAGCACACGCCCCTAGGTACCCCGTCTGCAGCCAGAGGCAAGAGAGCGAAACGGGAGAGAAAACGGGAGAGGGAGACGGCGGCGGCGAAATGAGAAGGGAGGAGAGAGGAAAGAAAAGAAAAAGAAAAGAAATTAGGAAATTTTCCTAATTTCTGAAAATTCCAAAAATGCGCCGAAAATGCACAAATTCAGAAAAATACTCAAAAATAGTCGAAACGACCGGCTCGAAGAGTACATCGTCACTGTAGCGTCCGCGAGTCGATGAACTGACAAACAAACTCACCGTAGGGTTCCGTAACTAGTACGAGAGAAAAACCCACACGGCTCGTAAAGCTCAACTCGGAAGCCACCAAAGCGAACCGAAACTCACCGAAACCAATCCAAAAGATCTAATGAAGATCCAGTAAGACCTACCAAGGATCCAGGGCATTACATCCTGTGCCCCCCTATGCTGCACCTTTAGTTGTTGCGGCTCCCTCTTCATGTGGTATCCAAATAGTGGCGCAACACACCATATCATGTCGGACTATAATATGCTACTCAACCCATCGGTGTACACGGGCTCTGACAACGTTCGTGTTGGAAGTGGCAAAGGTTTGTCAATCTCATCCCTTGGATCAACAATTTTATCTTTCCCATCAGATCTCTACACTTAAATCATGTTCATGTACTCCTTATTACTTGCAATCTTATCTATGTTTGCATGTTTATAGCTAATAATGATGTTATCATTGAATTTCATCTACTTCGGTGTCTTGTGAAGGATCAAGCCTCGGGGATGGCTCTTCTTCGGGGGGAGCTTAAGGACAACTTCTACCATTTTCCTGCACCTTTGCAACATCCTCAAGCTCTAGTCAGGGAACGTGCTACTCCCTCGGTGTGTCATGCGCGGCCTTGTCATCCCATTATTCATCTTGTCTCTCATGTTATCAATAAATATTATTGGCTTCCTATCGCCCATCATTTGAACCCGTTTAGTTGTGAGTCCTGTCTATTATCAAAAAGTCAGAAGTTGCCATTTGTTAAGTCCATGTCAGTGTCTACAAAACCTTTACAATTATACATTCGGATGTTTGGGTCTGGCCCCTATGGTGTCTCACTTTGTTTTCTCTTATTAAATTATTTATGTGGATGATTTTAGCAAATTCACCTAGTTATTCCCTCTTCGCTAAAAATCAGATGTGCTTGATGTGTTCCATAAGTTTCAATGGCATGTTGAGAGTTTGCTTGGGGAGAGGATCCCTGCCTTCCAATCAGATTGGGGGGATAGTTCCAATCCCTTCACAAACATCTCGACTCCTATGGCATCATACACCGCGTTTCCTGTCCCCATACTTCCGAACAAAATGGAGCTGCGAAACCTAAACATCGCCACATCATAGAGACTGCTCTAGCTTGCCCTCATGACCGCCACGTCCATACCCCATAATTTTTGGGTTGAGGCCATCTCCACTGTTGTCTACCTGATCAACCATCTCTCCACTCCAGTCCTCTGCCATGCCTCTCCGTTTGAAAAATTATTTGGTAAGCAATCAGATTACACCTTCCTTCACACCTTCAGGTGCGCCTACTTCCCTTGTCTCCGCCTATATGTTGCGAACAAGCTTACTCCTCACTCAGATCATTGTGTTTTCCTTGTGTATTGTAACCTTCATCAAAGATATCGATGTTTGTCATTATCCTCCAGGCAACTCTGTCTCCCGGCATGTGGTTTTTGATGAGGCTTCTTTTCCCTTTGCTTGGCAGGTTATGCAGCCTCTAGAGGTTGCGTTGCCAACATCCATGGCAACACCCATGGCTCCCACCTCTGCTACTCAGTTGGCCTCGATTTAAGGGTCTGGGTCGACCAACCAGCCGCCAGGGTTGATCCCCTTGCTCCCCTGCTTAGGTCGACCACCCGGTTGTGTTCTCCTATGCCTTGTCTATCTCGTGCTCGTGGGATCCTTGGGGCATTTTTGGGAATGGTGCAATCCTCAGTGCCCACGCTCCCGCCTGAGAACCTCTAGCCCACACTCGCCACCTACAGGGCCGAACCCCCTACTTCATCAGCATCCCCGATGGCCACTGTCGCTCCCATACCGGCCATCTTTGCTGTCCGAACAAAGTTGGTCTCCGACGATGTCTCTTCGGGGTTGTCACCAATGCCCACCCCTCCATCTCCTCCGATGCCATTGGGCCGTTTAGATTCAGCCATGCCTTCACCTGCTGCTTCGTCATCTCCACCATGACACCATCACTCCCTTGCCGACATATACATCGCTGCTCCTCCTGCATCACCTCAGGCCTTGGTGGTAGATCGGCATTTACTACCCCAGTCTATTTCTCCTCCTAGGCCACACTTGCCGAGGAGCCCACATGCTTTACGTAGGCGCTCAAGGATTCGGCCTGGAGTGCGGCCATATGGCTGTAGAATTTGATGCGCTCTTGCGCACGTCCCTTGTTCCTTGACAACCCGGAATGAATGTTGTGGGGTGCAAATGGGTCTTCAAACTGAAGCACAAGGCCAATGGCTCGGCCGATCGCCACAAGGCCTGCCTTGTTGCCAAGGGCTTCGCCAACAACTGGGGGTCGACTTCAATGACACTTTCATCTTGGTGGTGAAGCTTGCTACTGTCTGCCTTCTGCTGGCCATTGTAGTCATCTCCTGTAGCCGGTTCGATAGTTGGATGTGTCCAATGCCTTCCTTCATGACTATTTGGAGGAAATAGTCTTCATAGATAACCGCCTGGGTTCACTCATACACAATTCACGCACGACATCTGCCGTCATCATCGGCCAATGTATGGCCTTCGGCAAGCACCACAGGCCTAGTTTAAGCGGCTGAGCTTGCCACTGTTGGAGTTGGGATTCCTTGGTTCCAAGACAGACACCTCGCTCTTCTATTGCCACTCCAGCTCCTCCGCGATCTATATCCTCATTTATGTCGACGATACTCTTGTCACCGGGGCATCGAACTGCTCATTCAAGCTCTTGGTCAGGAATTTTTTGTTCGTGATCTTGGCAAGGCTCACTATTTTTGGGAATTAAGCTATCCCTGATGCCGACGGTTGTGTCATCTTGCAGTCTAAATATATTGTTGATTTGCTCTGTCACACCTTGATGGATGCTGCGAAACCTCTGTCCACTCCGTGGCATCGTCCATGGAGAGCTCTGCCTCATTTCCTGATGTATCTATTTACAAGAGTATTGTTGGGGATTTGCAATATCTCACCATTATGTGACCCGGCATTGCCTTTCTTGTCAATAAGGCTTGCTCGTTCATGCACGACCCTGAGCCCGAGCGTTGGGTCGCTCTCAAGTGATTGTTGCGCTATCTCAAGGGTATTGCTGGACATGGGCTGTTGGTTCGTCGGGGTTCTTCTCTCCAACTCAACTCCTTCAGCGATGCAACTTGGGTTGGCGCGCTCTTCCACTGACCAATGATCGACAAGTGGTTATCTCATTTTCTTGGGCAATAATCTTATCTCTTAAAGTTCGAAGAAGCAACACACTATCACCTGCTCTAGTATGAGGTCGAATATAAGGCCCTTGCCAATGCCATGGGCGAGCTTATTTGGTTGCACTCTCTTCTCTCCGAGCTTAGCATCACCATGTCGTCACCTCCAGTTCTATGGTGTTATCATATTGGTGTAACATACCTTGCAGGCAATCTCGCTCGGACGAAACACGTCGAGGTAGATTTTCACTTCACTCGTGATGCCTCACGTCAAATTGTCGTCTCCTTTGTGTCCACGACAGATCAGCTTGCTGACCTCCTTATCAAAGCGCTGCCTCGGCCCTCAGTTTACTTGCAGAGTCATCCCAGTTGGAGTCGGAGTTCTGCACTTGACAGTCGTCCTTTCTTAAGTTGAAACCTTGATTGGTCTTGGACTCATGCATGGTTCTAGTCAGTTGAGAAATTGAATATGTAAACTCTGTAATTCTTCTTTTAGGCTCTAATGGTGATCCATGTGAAGGGATAAAGCTAGGAGATGCCAAGAGGAGATTGAAGGAGGGTTCATCTAGTGTCGTAGATTGTCGTCCATCAAGAGAGAGCCTCTCCAAAGATCAACTTCGTCCATCTTTCGTCTCCTCTTTTGTTTTGTGCTTTCTTTAGATATTTTGTATTGGAAGGCCGAGTTTGTTCTTGCCACTTCGAGTGTGGACATCATGTGTGCGTACGTGTAGTTGATAACTTGATATTCAAAGCATCGTATTAGGGTGATCATCCACCCAAGTGTGTGTATGAATTTTATTATAGTGTGTAAAGAACTCTTTTTTAAGATGACGGAGTAGTTGTAGGTTTAAATGGTTCAAATTGAATCAATATAAAATCTTTGTACTTTTGATGCGATTGATCCTTCTTAATTTCCTCCGCTCTTCTTGTGGATTTAAGTTTTATTGCATCTTTGTTTATCGATCTAGCTAGATCATCATACTTCTTAGTTGTGGTTGTGATCGACTTTAATTTCAAAAATTTGTGTGTAATTTTAGGTCGAAAACCCAGTTCACCCCTCCCCCGTCTAGTGTTTGTCACACCGTGAGACGTGCCAACACAATTAACTAACTAGTGGTGCTTCACCCGCGACTACAGTCGACAAGCTGTATTGATTACATTCTAAAAGCAAGAGGAAGGCTCCTGTGGCTACAGCGGCATACGGGGGAACACACGGGCATTCTTCTTCCGCCAAGCCAGCGATAGCAACTGATCACATGGCGCATGTTGCAGAGTCAAGGTGTCCCGGACAGCGTACAGTAGCCTCCCTCTTGGATCGTTTATAACCACGGAATAGATGAGATCACTTGCTTGGTGTCCTCACTTGGCATATCTAATCACCATCATGTTTAACTCATAATTAACTCATAATGTCAATAGTAATGGTCCAAGTGATCAAACACGTACAACTACTATACTAATAATGTGCGGAGTTCACGACTTATCGTGGTGGTCTCACCACCACCTCCTCTTTTTTGAGGGAGATCTTGAGTTCGATCCCAAATTATCCATGGCTTGTTAAAAAGAAAGGTTACCTACCCAAAAGAAAATACTATTAGTAGTGTGTGGGGAAGACTGGTAGGGTGTTTAATGTCTGAGGGTAGGTCTGGTAATTATCGTTTAAAATTCGAATCGAATTCGTATTCGTTTAATCAGATAATTATCTGAATAAAATATCCGACGGATAATTTAATCGAATATCGAATATCTGATTATTAATCGGATACGAATTCGGATATTGAGATTTCCGTGTTAGATATTATCCGACCGAATATAAACTCTTAGATAAAAATTTAAGCACGTGCATATTCTATATATAATTAACTCAAATCTTAATATATTATTTGATTACTCTTTTTCTCTTTTTTTTTATCTCAAAATATAATTTAAAAATAATAAATCTACGATAATTATCTGAATAATATATCGATTATTAATCGGATACGAATTCAAATATCACACCGTCCGTTCCGTATCCGATCCGTTTACAGGTCTACCCGAGAGTACATCTCCACTATATATATAAAGGTTCAACGACAACAACAAAAAAAAGGTCGGCAAACTATGATAGAGATTGGGATCATCAAGACGGAATTCGAAATCGAATCCTTATCACGAGAGAAGAGATTGGTTGAGGGTGCAGCGTCACCGTAAACAAATTCGTGGTTCAGGTTGATCATGACCGGACGGACCCATGCCGAAATTAAAGACGCAGGGATCGGAAGGGGAAGATGTGAGGTGGAGACAACGGCGATGCATGAGTTATGATCAGCTTGTATATATGATCTGTGCAAGAGCATTAACGAAGAGAGAAATACACTTCGATTCCCGTTAAGAGGCCGTTTGGTTTGGAGAGAAATTAATACACTTCTTTAATTTGCAGGGTAAAATGGTTTTTTTTCTTAATTATTTTTCCTATTAGAAGCCGTCTGTCTGTACTTAATCTTACATCGGTTGACAGCCCAAGAGATCAATGATTTTAGTGCCATTTTGCTGTGTTTCATGTCACAGAGACAGTGACCTCGCAGGGGCGGAGCTGCATGCGAGCCCAGGACCCTGTCGACGTGCTACGAACACCCGCAACGAAGACATCGAATGCCAGAACACACAAGAAGACAAATTAAAGTCCACTTGAGTTTGTCTAGAATGGTTCTCCCTTGTTGCCACGTGTGTCTCTCGTTTCTGGTCATATTCCAAGCATATGATGCTGAGGGAAGACTAGTCGGGAAAGGAACGAACATAAGAAAGAAACAAGACAGATTGACCGGGGAGGGCATGATCGTTCTCCAAAGGGTCCGCTTCCAAAGTGGGTGAAACGTGGATCCTCTTACAGGCCAATACGTGCTACGATATGGCCCCACCAAATTAAGGTTTCGAGACTTTAAGCACCGCAATCCGAGGCTGAGCCAACCTCTAGCCAGGTTTTTTAAATATATGTAGTCTCTTTGGTAGGTTTGTATGTATAGATGGGATGGATTTCTTGTTAGATTGTGGAATCCGAACTCGTCATCGTGCGTCCTCGCACGTGGATCAACCTGTGCGGTCAAGTCGCGGGGTTCGACCTGCGCGATCAGGTCAAGGGGGCAGCGTCCCTTGCGGGGGTTTCTGGGGGCGGAGCCCCCCGGCACAAAATTTCTGTTTATAACAGGGGTATTATTGTCCTTTGTTCCCTGCTGTGTTGGGCCCCCTAATCTCTTTTTATAAAAGGGCTGAGAACTCTCTTTGTATTGCATCTTGGTGTGTTATAGAGGAAACCCTGCTGCGGCCATAGATGTAGGAAGACACATCACCTCCGAACCACGTAAATCTCGGTGTTCTTGTGGATTGATCTTTTCTTCCCCTTTTCTCCTTCCTTCTCTGTTGTTTGTCCATCTCTACAGGTACTCCGATTCTCTAACATTTCTTATCATCCGCATAACACCCGACAACACATGTTACTCTTTTTATGACCGTTAGATCTTAGGAATGCACTTCTTAAACCGTCAAAAGAGTGGCGTGTTGTGTCCCTTTAGATTCGTTAACTATTGATTTGTCACGTCGGCGTGACTCGTATTGAGTTGATCGTATTATATCTAAGTCGAATCAAGATAATTGACTCGATTTAAGATGACCTAAACTTTTTCGTGTTAAGTTCAAATCCGCACGAATCAATAGAATTGTATCGATTCAAGAACTGTACATGTAACATCTACAAAGTATTCAACCTGCATATATATACTCTCATCAGAAGTGTACATGCATGTCAACTTTAATTTGCCAGGACAGAAAGCATACAGGTGGAACTAGCACAAGTATTCCACTATATATATATATATATATATATATATATATATATATATGAGGGATGTGATTGGTCCAAGCAAGTGCAAAGGCTGATCTAAAATTATTGGCGGAGGTTAATTTGCGATGGAGCCGAGATTTTGGAATGTTAATTTTTGGGAGGTCGCGTCAAGGCCGACAGGGGAGATGGTGCGTGCGTGCACATGGGTTCCTGATCTCATATGTCATGCAGCTGGTCGCTGGTGCAAGTAAAGCTATACGTACGGACGGTGCATTTGGAGAGATCGTAGAGGAGAAGTGCGTCGATATTGTGGCGGAGATGTTGGGATGTTGATGGATAACCTCCCGTTTCTCTTTGTGTTAGAAGCTTCCAAAAGGGTTCAAAATTCAAATAAATTAGTCGGGTTTTGTTTTGCAAATAACCTCCTGCAATACAGCACATTTGGGAACCTCTCTCTTTATGATGAATACATTTAAAAGAACCCCTTAATTGTATGGTCCGCATATCTATATACATGGACATAATATAACCCCCCGTGGGTTTACCAAATCGGCCGGGGGATTATTAATTTACATGCATAGTTAACATCGTAGGGGGTTATTAATTTATAAATACTCTACATAATCTTTTATCTGATAATATGTTGTTAAAAATACAAATTAATTACTACTTTGATTCATATCCCTACTTTTATAAGATCTAATTAAGTGAGTAAACTCAATCGATATTATTCAGAGCTGATCAAATCATATAACTATATGTATGATCAGGCCCTTGTTGGGCAAGCTCTCCACGGGCGCATGCAGACAGTCCGATTCTCAAACAAGATTTCTTGACACGTTCTACGCCAACCCATACCAAAGGACATGGAAGGGGATCCGGACTATGTACACAAACTTGCAGTTTGGGTCACGGGAGGAACATCCTCTCTCAGAATTTGAGGAAGAATGGTCGGAGGATGTCACTATATATATACAGTACCTATTCATCAGGCGGTCAATGTTGACACTGGTAGGATGGGAATGAAATCTGAAGAAAAATATGCTCGGTCATCTCCAAAATACAAGAATGAAGACTCGAGACTTCAAAGTTGGGAAGTCTTAATGATATCAGTAAATATTGTGTAATTAGGTTTCTCTTTAGACTTTACCTAGGGTAGGTGGTTCTTGCTGTTTTTTTGTACTCTATGGAGATAAGGTGGGATGCCCCTCTCCACGTTAATTCTTTTCCTTTCCTGTAATAAAAATTCTATTTAATTTAAAATATATATGTGTGTGTGTATGGTCCCTTTATATGTCACCCCATGAAAGTGATGCGTTCCTAATCAATTGGGTTACTAAGAATTCCACCAGTTAGGGATGCAAGTACGCTGTACTAATTCCAATGGGATGTAACTGCATGCTCTCTTATTCCTTCAGCCCAGACCAAGGGGGGGTTCTAAATTAATATTCTTCTCACATGCCCATCTCCTGTATATATGGAGTACTCAAACATAGACTTTTATGGACTCACATGAGATAAATTGGTCCCCCACAAGACCACCTTCATGAGAAGGAAGTCTTGTGCCACCGTCCTTGGTAAGTGCTCGTTCACTCAAGAAGGTGCAGGTGCCGGCAAACTACATATATATGAGAAACACATACATATGCATGTGAACACATTTTGTATATGCAGTGAAAGTTTGCAGTCTTAATTTAGTGCACATCACTAGGTTATGCATGTTTCCAGGGTGCATTAATTAGTTTGAGTGCAGTCCAAGAATCTTAAACTTGGCGAAAACATATTGCCAAACATGCATGCGTCGATCAACACAGAAAGGGGCGACAGGTTTCTAAATTGTGTGCTGAATTTTGGCACATAATTAATGATGCTCAAACATGCACTCCTTGAAAAGATTAATTATGTGTGCTCCATGATATGACTATCGTTGTTTCCAGAAGGCGTTTCTTTTGGCCCTCTATAAAGTTGTTTTTTCTAGTAGTAGTGACCACTGACAGTACCTTCTTCTTGAAGCAACTATTTGTTGACAGTAGTATGTTAAATGTGGCTTCTAAGTACGTAATTGTTTTGCCGAAGACACCCCTGCTATCTCTTTGGTTTATCTTGATTGGAGAAATGGATTAACCTGCGTCGATCATACCTTCTTACCCGTGCTTGTGATATATCCGTGAGGACTAAGCTGAAATATGCGTATTCTGACAAGAGAGAGGGAGCCTGTGCTCTTACTTAATTAGTTTGTCTTGCTTCTCTTATTTGGATTAACTCATTGATGATAACAAAGCATTGATTAGCATCAACCTTGATATATACTCTTTCCATAGAATAAGAATGAATTAGTCCCATCGATCTTCCAGTCAAACCAACACACAAGAGAAGTACGTGCCCATGTTATAAATATATGCACTGAAGTGAAAGAATTGCATCGTGCAATCAACAACTAATTAATTAATACCATTGTTAACTTCCCGACAACAACGATATCCTACAAAGGCGCCATAATTGTCCAGAGGTGAGATGTCAATGTTGTACCAACTAAAAGCATCTTGCAACCTTCTTAATTTCACACTTGCATTAGTTCCCAAAGTCAAGCTGATCCAGAACGTTCTTCTGCGATCCATTTCACCACATCTAACTCTGGGAAAGAGAGAGTTTGGGAACAATTATTGGTGTCCTTTGTCGAAGCCTGACACCTCACATGCATTGCCAACGTGTTTAACTAATTATGTAGATGGCCAATGTGATGTTGCAAGCATAAGCGCAGCACCCTTAATTACTTGCGGGTGTCAATTTGATCCCCTCTCAAGGTGGCACCTTTCTTCAAAGGATCCCCCAACTGCATGCATTGCCCACATAGTGTCAACGTACACTAGTCCTGTGACGAGGGATTTGCTAGCTAGTGTGAACTGGTAGAGACAGATTCAAAGCCGGAGGGAATCTTTCTGAGAGGTGAGATTAGTACGTGGAAGATGCAAAGCTAGCCTTGAGTAGGTAGAGGGGCGGTCCAAACTCGTGGCCAGCATTGGTTTGGGTCCTGAGCCGCCGGGGGGGCGAGGACATGCCAGGTGCGGGGTTGAAGGCACGCCAGGGCCAACCATGGAGAGCGCGTGACAGCTGCGACGGTGATGGCGACGTCGGCGAGATGGTGGTGGTGGTGGTGGTGGTGGTCGTCGTCGTCGTGCATGAGCAATTCAGGGTGTTGTCTGTGCGAGTACGGACGTAAGACAGCGACATGGAGGAAATATGCCGGACGGTGTTTTTCCGAGTTAATGGCATGCTTTGAACCTTCTCAATCCGTAAGCCACGTTCACCGCAAGGCGTGTGCAACCGATCACAACTCTTTTCATTGGTAATTTTTATACATTAACTTGGGTGGACAGAAAGCCTAATAAAGTGGTGCTAGAAAATAGAGGACACCTAATTCTAGGATTTTTATAGATTTAGATTCCTCTCCGGTTTTATCTTCACACAGTTATCCCCCAAGTGGAAGTCCTCTGCCCCTCTGTCGATCGACTAAATCACTACTTCTGAAGCCCCCACCTAATGCCCCTAGAATTAATATGAGAGTAAATCTATTACGCAAATGGGCTGCTAAGGCAAGCAATCAATTATCTAATTAATAATCACTTGTAGATCTATGAATGATTGATTTGGCTCACTGTAAAAGTGCTAATATATATATAGTGGCTTCTACATATCTTCCAAATTAATGGTCACTGACCAAATAAGATATTGCCAGGCCGCCACTGCTAATTAATAAGGAGGGTCATCCTATTAGAATTTGAACATAGTTCTATGGACAATGGTCCCGTATTAGTTAAATGAGTTATGGTTCATGTACTTATGACTCTGCGCCTGTGTATCTGAATATTGTGTTTTTGTGAATTTTAACATGGTATTAGAGCGTGATCTTGACACAACTCTATATATTTCTTATCTTGTCACCTCCACTTAATTAATATTCACGATCCATCTTAACCGCTTAATTATGACATTAGACCTGTGTATCACATCCACGCAAAGATGGAGGATTAATTAATTATTTTCATATATATTACGTAGTCACCTCCAACTTTTCTTACCTTTCAAACTGCATTTTACTTCTATTTCGGCCCCCCCGTGTTTAAATCATGATCGAATTTCCCTTCTCACCAAACTCTTCCCTTTTTTTTTGTGCAGTTCATAATTAATGTTCTTCGTACCTATGCCGAATTAAACCCGTTTGGCATGCAGATATATAACAAAAAAACTTAATTTGGCATGCAGGGCAATAACTAATGACCGCAAGTTCATGAAGAATAATAATGAAACCAGTACTAAACGACAGTATATCTGTCAAGCGCGGGGGCCGAAGAAGATACATAAAAGATGTTTGTCAAAAGAGGGCGACCTAACTTGGGAAAAATAAAATAAAATGAGAGAAAGCGCAACAAGCAATTAATGAGACCATGCGAGGTTCTACTATGGACATAATTAATTATTCCCAAAGAACACTTGCGGGGCACGTAGCTCCACAAATGACGTACGATCAAGAATCATTGGGGAGGAACCCTGGATTCTTTCCACATCGCAATCCCTGATCCCTCTGCATGCATGACTACACCATATATATATAAATATATATGTGTGTGTATGTATGTATCGTGCAAGACAGTTCCAAGTACCAACCAAAATCTTCTCTCCATAATGCAGAATTTTGGGCCTGGGTGATACAATTCATTACCGAGTAGCGTGTAGTTGCAGGGGAAGAATAAAGAGGCATTGTAAGAAGAGAGAGAGAGAGAGAGATTCGTCAAATTTTAGAAGAGACTGGAAGACATTCGCATTTTTATTGGAAAAGAAATTATAAAACAACTATTAAGAATATTAGAAATAATAACTCTTGACAACTAAACATAGGGATTTCGTATATAACTAGCTAAAAGTTTGTATATTTCTAAAAACATCCCCAAAGTGAAAGTGAGTATTTGTTTATGGAGGGGAAAAATTTACTGTCCATTATTTAATGGCCCAAAGGCTCGTAAAGACCTACCTGGCCCAGTAAGTGACAGCTCAGCTCCACATCATAATATCGAAGGTCAAGGGCCCAAAAGAGAGCCATCTAGTCTCGACATGGTCACCCATGCGAAGGACTGATCCCTTATGCTTGGGAGGAACTCCGACACACTATCGACCCAAGCCAGCAGAAGGTCGTTAAGTCACTTCCTCGGTGTTGGAATTTGGGCATAGTCCCTGGGCAATAGTCCCGTATTGGTTAAATGAGTTGTGATTCATGTGCTTATAACCCTGTGCCTATGTATCTTAACAGCGCGATTTTGTGGATTCAACATAGTATCAGAGCATGGTCTTGGCCTAACTGCATATATTTCTTATCGTGTTGGAATATTTGGACATAGTCCCCTGGGCAATAGTATTGGTTAAATGAGTTGTGGTTCATGTGCTTATTACCCTGGGCCTGTGTATCTCAACACCGCGATTTTATGGATTCAACATGGTATCAGAGCATGGTCTTGGCCCAACTCCTCTTGTCACCTCCACCCAATTAATGTCCACGGCCCATCTTAACCGTGAGGGGGAGTGTTGGAATTTGGACATAGTCCCTAGGCAATAGTCCCGTATTGGTTAAATGAGTTGTGGTTCATGTACTTATGACCTTGGGCCTGTGTATCTCAACACCGCGATTTTGTAGATTCAACACTCGAGGACGCCCAAGACCGAAAGGGCATGTTATAAGCTTGAACTTCAGGATGGGAATACCCCTTATCCACATATGGGTCAATCCATCACTAGGACCCCCGCCTTTCTCACGGTCCAGAGTGAATTCCCCGCGGTCGGGCATTTATCCCATATTATTGAAAGCGAATTTCACGCTAATGTCTGAGAGTGGGAAGTCCATGGGGGGGTAAGGGGAGAGTAAGAGTCCTATAACGGTAAGAGTTCATACCGGACGTAAACTCTCATCCTACCATATTCAACTAGTGGAGAGCAGTCTCGTACCCCCCAATCTCTATCCCCTCCTTTTGCATCTTGCTCTTGCTCACACTCACTTAAGCATCAGAGTGTTTTCCCTCGGATCATAATCCCAGGTCCCCTAATCGCTTGTCTTACCTTTCACAGTAATCTTTCTTGAAGGGGCTTTGAACGACTGATCTGGGAGCCATACTATCCCAGATCCGATGGTCTGCAATTTGCTACGAGATATTGCCACTTCATCTGGCGCTATTTGTGGGAACCCTGAGCTCGCACTCGCTTGCCTTTTCAAGGGGCCCAGTGCTAGTGTAGTGGGACCTAGGGTCATAGGATTAGTCCTACATCGGATGTTGAGAAAATAACCAAGTGCTTATAAGACAGGTCTTCACTTCTTGACCCAAGAGGGCCCTTTTATAATGACAAAACCCCACATCCGCTATGCGGACAATACCTCTTGGGGGCACCAAAAAGTTTATGTCGCATCAATACAATGGTGACGTCTATGGGAATCGTGAGCTCGCACTTACTTGTCTTCTCAAGGGAGGCTAGTGTAGTAGGACCTAGGGTCACATCACAATACCTCTTAGGGACACCAAGGTTTATCTTGCATCTATAGGGCCACAAGACAATACCTCTTGGGGGCACCAAGGTTTATCTTGCATCTACACAGTGGCACCGTATGTGGGAACCTTGAGTTCTTCACCTCTTAACCTAAGAGGGCCTTTTTATAAGGACAAAACCCCACCTCCGTTCTGGGGATAATACCTGTTGAGACATCAAAAGGTTTATCTCACACCTACATTTTCAATACTTATGTAAGAGCACCCCCCCCCCCCCCCCCCCCCGACGTTTTTACATATAGTTATTTCACACAGATTTTTCACAAACACACTATACTTTAGGGAGATATTTGGAAGAAAACCATAAAAATAAAAAATGAAATTTCTAAATAAGATAAAATTAATCTTTCAATCTCACGACAAATGAGATTCTAAAACTTTTGATAAATAGATACGAATTCTAATCTTACTCTAATTTATTAAACTTATCTTAATACAACCTTTTAAATTTAATATTTTTTTTGAAAAAACTAAATAAAAAAGTTAAGAAATTTGGACCCAGCAACAATAATGTTTCAAGACCATAAGTTTGACTTACAACAACTCTATATATTCAAGTACTCTTCTTAATTATCGAAAGGTTGGTTGATTCCACGTACAAATTATGTGTTAAAATCTACAACAAATATGGACAAAAATTGATCGGTTATTTTTCTTCAGATTTTTTTAAAATAAGGCACATATCACTAATTTTACTAGTAGCAAAAAGAAGAATAAGGGGCAGATGGACACTAGAAAATATATGGGGCATATGCCAATTGAAGGGCATGACATTTATTACAATGCAAAAACTGGTCCAAACAAAGAAAAAAATCTAAATTATAAAATAATGTGACAAAAACAGTAACAATATCTTAAGCCTATGGAATTAATCTCTTGTTTTACACGCGCGGAGAGTCACTTGTGTTTTATCCTCACGGCGGAGGCGCACACTCGCCTTTTACGGAAGGCTGAGATAGGTTCACGGGGCACGCGGGGATTTCGGGGGTATTGAGAAGAAGGTAGAGAGAACGATATGAACGCGCTGGAAGGGATGGCGTATGGTTAATCATTATGGGAGACTGGGACAGGGGTGGCTGGGTGGAATGCGGGCGTGCCAATCGATTTCTCGACAATCACCTATGGAACCAAGGATTGACCGAGGAAGCGTCACCAGGACGCGGCATGTGGCTCGAGAGAACGAACGACACGTGGATAGAAGGGGTTCCACGGGTGCGAGTGCGCATGCGATTATGGGGATTCGTGTACTGGACGTCTTTCCCCACCGGTCGCAAGCAACCGGTGTTTATTTTACATCGGATTGAATCCGAACACCTTTGTTTCTACTGCGGAAGAGAGAGTCAGGGATCCTGGGAGCCGCGACGTTAGGAGGGCTTAGTCCGTGCAACAGCGACAGGGTAACAACAACACAACAGGGATAACTGGAGGCAAAGAGACTGGTTCCAGCAAGAAGGGGGATACACTCCCTAACTGGATTACATGACTTATATGCCATGAAAGGCATTTATATGGGGGCATGAGAGCCCGATTACAATTGCTTGCAAGTCACGGGACAATTCCGTCATTCATGCCGGTCCCCGAGTCATTGCGTTATTGTGTGAATAGTTCAATATCTGTACATAGTGTCCGTCAGAGGACCTGTGACTCAGTAGGATGGCGCTGGAGGGGCGTCACAATGTATTCCCGACATGAGACAATGTCGAGGTCGGGGCAGTAGGGGTGCCGTAGGCACCATTGTGACTAGGGTTGTTGAGTGATCGGGTGCCGCGGGTCCCGATGTGACTGGAGTCGCTGGCAGTCGGGTGCCAGGGGCACCGTTGTGACTGAGGTTGTTGAATGGTCGGGCGCCGTGGGCCCCGATGTGACTGGAGTAGCTGGTAGTCGGGTGCCGAGGGCACCGTTGTGACTGAGGTTGTTGAATGGTCGGACGCCGCTGACCCCGATGTGACTGGAGTCGCTGGCAA
Organism: Amorphophallus konjac; assembly: GCA_022559845.1. Lineage (NCBI taxonomy): Eukaryota > Viridiplantae > Streptophyta > Magnoliopsida > Alismatales > Araceae > Amorphophallus > Amorphophallus konjac. The sequence continues at coordinate 56,933 of JAHNEJ010001133.1, forward strand.
TCGGGTGCCGGGGGCACTGTTGTGACTAGAGTTGTTGAATGGTCCGGCGCCGTGGGCCCCGATGTGACTGGAGTAGCTAGCAGTCGAGTGTCGGGGGCACCGTTGTGATTGGGGGAGACGGGCGTTGGGAGACCTCGATGGTCATGCTTGGGGCTCGGTGTGACTGACAGTCGGGTGCCGGAGGCACCGTTGTGACTAAGTAACTGGGCGTCGTGAAGAGGCTGAGCCTCGAGTACAGGTACATGTATTCAACTGGTTTCATGCTATATGAGAGCCACGTGGGCTTTACAAATGGGCCGAGGAGGTCGAAGTACAATGGGCGCAAGCCGCTGGACAATTTCGACACGTGGGTCGGTCCCCGAGTCAATGCGTAAGAAAGCGGATATCCGCGTGTTTTACAGAGGCTCTCCACGAGGAGATCGAGACAAGCCCGACTGCCTAGGTGGCAGGGGTGGTCGTGGGTTGGCGCTTGACGGAGGTTGGATGTGGCTCAAGGTGAGCGGTCGGGTCCGGGCCTCGGAAGGTGAATGCCATCATGCTGGGGAGTCGAGGCCGGCCCAGGAAGTATTGCTCCTGTGCCATGGTCCAGCTAATTCGAGTCATCAGTGCGAGTGGTCGGCGGCCAGCTCGAGGTGAGCGATAGGCACGCGGTTCCGTGATGGAAGTAGGTGCAGTATCATGGCGTATGCGCGGCCACCGTGGGTTGTCATACGCGGGCAGACCCGGAATACGGGTGTGTTTGCCGTTTTTATAACGCCTTATACGCGATGGGAGTGGACATGTGTGCGATGGCTAGACGCTGCACGAGGGGAGTACGTGTGACATACACTCGGCGTGTACGAGCCGATCAACAAGTCAACCACTCGCGCACTTAGTTCCTAGCGTTCTGCGTACGACCCTCACTGGGTGCCTGCGAGGAACTCCGCAGGTGCAGCGGTTAGGTCATAGGTTCTTGCATTGCATTCCATCATTCCTTGAGCTCCCTAGGGGGGCTTTTATAGGGAATGTGAAGGGTCAGGGAGGGGTTTACCCAGACCAAGTTGAGGGCTGGGTTTGGTCCAGGTAAACCTTTAGAAAAATTTTTTTTTTTGTTTACGGAGTAGGGGAGGGAGGGTTTAGGTAGACCAGCCCAAGGGGCTGGTCTAGTCCGCCTAAACCCCTCTCACAGGGGGGTTTTGGCGGACCAGACCAGCCCACTCGGAGGGGTTTTTTCTTCATTAAAAAAATCTTTTTTTTTTGGTTTTGGGAGGGGTTTGGGCGGACCAGCCTTGGGGTCCACGCTAGTCCGCCTAAACCCAAGGGTTTAGGCGGACTGGGCATGGGCTGGGGGCATTTTTCATAGAAAAAACCTTTTCTTTTGGTTTAATGGGGTTTAGGCGAGCCAGCCTTGGGGGTGAGGCTGGTCTACCTAAACCCCTCCCCCCAGGGGGTTTAGGTGGACTGGAGATGGAGAGAGGGGGGGCGGTCTACGCAGGTTTGACTGGGGGGTTTACCCGGGTTTGATTGAGGGTTTGACTAGGGTTTGACTGAGGGTTTGACCCGCAAGGGGCGCTGCCCCCTTGACCCCCGCGTCCTGACCGCGTAGGTCGATCCGCGTGCGAGGCCGCACGATGGTGGTGCATGACGCGGTGGGTTGCTGGGAGTCCCGAGTCGAGCTCCGACTTGCTGTAGAGTGGCTAGAGCGTACGCGCCCACCAGGTGCTCGGGGAAATTCCTGACACGCGTGCGTGGGCCGTATAAGGTTACTGTGAGCTCCTGAAGCTTGTGGTTAGTCCAGATGGGTCTTCCTTTGACTTCAAAGGGATGGAGGGAGGCGACTCGAGGGTAGACCCCGGCCTCGTTGCTGGGTGCTACATGACGTGTCTTGTAGTCAGGGCGCCCCCGGGTCGGCTCGGGTAGATGTGTTGAACGCGGGTAAACCCGCAGACTGAGTGATCGGGGGTGGGCCCGATCGATTGCTGATGTTATCATGGGTCACGGCTAGCTGGTTAGGACCCTTGGTTGGGCTCGGTGACTGGGACGTCGACATGATGATGGCGTTTGCCTAGTGGTCGTGGTGACCCTCGCTCTTTGGCGAAGAATCGTATGATGCGGTAGGCTGTTCTGAGTCCCGAGTTAACCCGGTTGTTGAAGCGTCGGCAGTGTGATACCGTATGTAGGGTGTCCGGGGGTGATCCCTGAATCTTCACAGAGTGCCGTAAGGTTCGGCAGGTTGTCCTGAATCCCGAAACTGACCAGGTTGTCGGGAAACTGGCTGGCATAGTGCCGTTTGCTCGGGGCTGATCCCTGGCTGTTATGTTGCGCCGCTTGACCCGACGAAGTGTCTCGATTTTCGAGCCCAACTCGACTGGTAAAGCAACTTTGGCGATGTGCCATTTTGCTCTATTTAGGGAGTATTTCCCTATGCTTAATCCTCAATTAATTCAAGAAGATAAGCCGGTGCCAACATCTCTATAATTTACAGAGATGAGCCATCCCGATAACTTTTACGGTGAGCCAGGGAATGATTGAGAATAGAGACTCGACCGACGGGGACAACACTCTTCATCATCATCATGTTCTTTATCTTGATCGCACTCCTCTGGTGGATAATCTCCAACTCGCATCTGGTGTATTGCAAGAAAATCATCATCGTCTAGAAGATCTTAATTGGTTGTGATCAACTTGCAGGATAAAATAGATAGTATTAACATTGAGTGCGCTAATGGGGAGGAGGGAGTTAGTTGGATCTCTTAACATTTTTATTGGGTTTCATGTTTTAGATTTTTAATGTTTGAGTTCTTGTGTTGCTTTGTTTCACATTAGAAGATGAAAAAAGTTTTCATCTACTTTTAATTGGGACGTTTGGTTTTACTTGTGTACTTTTTTAGGGAACCTATGGAAGTTGGGTTGTTTGAGCTTGTGGGCTCTTTAAGCCTTATCCTCTATCTCACACGCGTGTGTATTGCCGTGTCGTACGTGCATGTGATACTCGACATTTACCTTTCTTTTATTTTTGACCTTTTGACTAAATATCTCTTGGATTCTCTCCGCATCTCCTCGGATTCCCCCTCTTTGGGCGGATGGATGTGAATCGTGTTAGATTTAATCTAATATGGGCATACATATATATAATAAATTGTATACTATGGGCTATCATAAAGTTTATCCCTATTAATGTGATTAATTAAGGATTTGGGGATATAAGCATTTAAAGAAAAGTATGGGTCATATTTTAATTATGTGTAGAGACCAGGGTGTATTTATATTTTATGATGGGTTAAAATAAAAAATGACACCAAAGGGTGCTATATCAGTACGCACAACAACGGTCTCCTTGTTTAAGAGGCCTAGTCATGGTCCCCAATCCATATACGAGACTTCTCCTTCTCCTGGACATCTCATCATCTTGGGGTGCCGTCGGAGAACACTATACTGAATTGGAAGATCGTTTCCCATAGATCCAGGTATGTTTCCGCTATAATTTTTCGGTGTTTTAACATGGAGATCATTAGGCAACTCATGTTCTGAAAATTTAATCTGCCTCTCAAAAGTTTAACATTGGTATCAGAGCCTTAAATCCACGTTAGAACCATGAAAATCAAGTTTTCTGATGGTCACATGCTTCATGTTTTGACGGCGGGTGAATTCAAATTATTTATAAAAAAAACCGTCCAGGCGCCTCGTCGCGGCCCTAATCTTCTCTAAGTTCTTGAGCTTGGTTCTTAGCCTTGATTCTTGTTCTTACTTTAATCTCTCTTGTCTAAAGCATGCTAAAAGACTAGTTAACTTCTGGATAGCTTGAAATTTAATCATGATAACATGTTTTAATTCATGGCATGTATATATATGTATCTTCAAGTTTTATCGAGGTACATATTGCGCGAATGTATTGTTTTAAGGTTTGTCACTCCGGTGACATTAACCTACCGGTCGCCATGGATTTCTGTAGTGCGATAGGAACACCACTCTTGGGGTAGATGGAACCCTCCGCCAGATATTCCTTCCGTCGGAGTGGAACTTCTACCATAAGACCTCAGTAAGACTGCGCGAGCTTGAGATTCCCACTAGGACGCCGAGCAGGTTGTACCCTAAAACCTTGAACCCCCCTGGAATCCGCGTCTTGCTAGATGGGATTCGATCGCCCTTTGAACGGGCGGAACCAGGTTGTTCTGCCAAACTCTATCCAGAACGAGGCCCTAGGACCACTGCAAGAAAAATGGGAAATACCGATGTAATTTTACGACGGCAATATATCAGTCGGAAAGATGTCGAAACTATTTTAACTTTGCAACAGAAAATATTCTGTCGCACATCCGTCGGTAAATACGGACTGATTTGTGACCTATTATTTCGGGCGAAATTTTGTCTCTAAAAGGAGACAACTTTGAGACATTTTAAATTTCGTCAGAATTACGTTGGTAATTACCCACTGATTTTTGACAAAAAAGTTTATGTCACTAATATTTACATATATGTATATAATAATTATCATAAATGAACAGAAATATGTGTGTAAATTCTGACTTATTTCCGAGTGAATAAGATTCCGTCGAAAACTCCTGGAATAGCTTATGTTTAACCGTAATACGTATATGTAATAAATAACAAAAATAAATATAAATATATCAATAATTGAGCTAGATAATATTCGAATTCGAATCCGTATTAATTAGCGGATAATATTCTACATCGTATTTATTATTTCAGATACGGATAATATTAGAATTTGAATCGAACCGGATACAGATATTATAATATTCGTTTCATAAAATATCTGTTCGTAATAATATATATTACATAATATATATTTATGTAAATAATATATTATAAAATATATAATATATAATATATAATATAAAAAATATGATAAGATGAAAGATTGTTACACTTCTCGAAATTATAATAACTACCCCATTTTAACTATTTGACTTCTAAAATTAAAACCAGCCGTAGTGAGACCCTTCGTCTTTAAAAACCTCAACTCATGAGTAGTTGGCATAAGTTGGGAGAGACCCTTCGTCTTCCACCGACTTTAGTAAGCAAATACGAATACTTTACCAGCAACAGGAGTGCAGGACAATAGGACTGCAGGAGGGAGAGACGTGTGCCAGGCCCAAGAGCCACCATTTTTTCAATTTGTTAATGCCTCTCTCTCTCTCTCTCTCTCTCTCTCTCTCTCTTTCATTTGTCACCACTACAACTATTTTTCACGTTTAGAGACCCATTTGTTACCCTTAGAAATATTTGTCACCCTTACGACCTATTTGTTACCCTTACGACGTATTTCTTACCCTTAGAAGCCCTTTATTTTTCCCCCATTCCTTACTTTCCCCCCCTTGCCTCAGACCATCACCACCTTGTCCCCGTGTGCCCACAGATGCCCAGCGCACCCTCCCTCTCCTCCGCGAACCAACAACGCCGTGCGTGCCGGCCATCCCATCGTCGCGCTCCCCCTTGCAGTCACTCCGGCAGAGCACCGCTGCCCCTCCGGTGCCGTGCCGTGGCAGTCGGCCGCTGTTCCAGCCGGACCCGCCCATCAGCTGCCGTCCAACACTATTGCAGCCGCCGTCCTCGGCCGCCCATCGCCATTCCACCACCGCCACCCGCGCAGGGCCTCTATAACATCACATCCAAGGTGTCACTGCCATAGTTTAATCCCTCATGTCATGATTTCTAATTTCATCTCTCAGTTCACATGTTGGATGTATTTTTATTTTGTTTAATATAATTTTTCAGGATGTACAAAAATGAAAAAGTATCAATTTTTAAGGGAGATTCTATCGAAATTTTTTAGAATACTTGCTCCAGTCAAACCACAATTTTGAAATAAGCTCTTTTCTGAAGTAGGTATCATGATCTCTCTCTTCTGGAGAATCAGCAGTGACCAACCTGTATGTGTAAACCTTCTTGGTCTATCTAGGTCTAAAAGCAGGACCAATGGCTTGGCGAGATACCAAAGCTATTGTTCGTGCTTTTAGACTAGGAAAGACGAGGAAGGTTTACACATACCGGCTGGTCGATGCTGATTCTCTGAAGAGAGAGATCATGATACCGGCTTCAGAAAAGAGCTTCTTTCATAATTATATTTTGAATGGAGCGAGTATTCTAAAAAATTAGTGTCTCAGAAGATTCTAGTGTCGAAACTTTTCAATCAGACGAGGGTGACACTACTGTGGACACACCTTTTCTATTCACTTATGATGTCTTGTTCGTTTATTCGGGTGGTTGATTCGTCTATTAAGTGCGAGGGCGTGCCAGTCACAAAATGACGATTTATTGTGCGCTTGATCTGACTAATCAGACGATTGTGTGGTTCGTGTCGGAACCGAAACCCGCCGCGCCATAAAGGTCACGATGTCATTTACATCCCCTCGGAGAGGGGAACACCCTTGATTAATCACCGGGAATTCGGGCCTCATGGCCAAGAAATTATATTGAGAGAAACAAGATGATAGCGATCTTGAATCAGTCGGAAAGCTCCATGTCTAGGGAGGCAAGCATTCGGAACATGTTGGTCTCTCAAGGGACCGTTTGATATTCGGACGAGTGTCTGGTTTGAGGGTAGCGTGATCGTCACGGGGAAAACTGGAACATATGTATGCCGTGGTACGGTAAATTTATTGTTCAGAGGAGTGGGAAGCATTCGGTTAATTCCCGGTTAGAGCGGTCGGAAAAGCAGGAGCACATGTATGCTGGGGTACGGCAAATTTATTGTTCAAGGGGATGAGTAACATTCGGTTAATACCCGGTTAGAGCGATCGAAACCGATAAGTTTGTTGGCCCAGTGCAAGATCAAACTATGACCATATTGCGGTGCCCCCCCCCCCCCCGCGGTCGAAGTCATGTTTGCGTGGGCATCATCAGTATTTCCGGTGCCGAGGGGCAACGGGAGAATGTCCCTTGAATCAGCTAGAAAGCCCTATGTCTAGGGAAGCAAACATTCGAAACGTGTCAGTCATTCAGGGGACCATTTAATATTCAGACGAGTGTCCAGCTTGAGATATCGTAATCGTCGCGGGGAGACCCAGAACATATATGTGCCAGGGTGCGGCGAATTTATTATTATGAGGAATTAGAAACATTCGGTTAAATCTCGGTTAGTGTAGTAGGAAACCAGTGAATTTATTGGCCCGGTGCGAGATCGAGCCAGGACCATACCGGAGGCGTCTCCCGCGGGCCAAACGAGGCTTGCGTGGGCATCATTAATATTTGCGGTGCCAAAGGGCTGCGGGAAAATGTCCCGGGACTAGATTCCAAAACAAAGACGTATTCAAAGATAGCGTGCTGTAGGCCTAAAATTTGGGTCAGGCGATGACTATGATTAGGGCGGACCCCTGGTCTATGCATGACACAGGAAGGTCTTATCAATATTCTCATGCAAAGGGTCCGGGGATGACGAGAGCCGTCTCGTTCCATTCAGATTTTGTTGGTCATTCATGTACCACTTTATGTTCGGACAAAGGTCTGTGAAGAAAGATGGGATGGTGACGGGAGCGCATCCGGGCAAATGTATGCTGAGTTTATGGCAATTTCAATGAAAGAGCGGGAACGAATCCCAATGGGAAAGAGTCCGGTTTGACGAACTATCGGCCCAGAGTAATGTCGGATTGCGGCCATGGCGGGATGGTTCCCGGGGTCAGAACCCGACTTGGAGGGGAGGCGTTAATGTTCCCCTTTACGCTAAGTCCCGAGGAGAAACGAGGTTGCGGAGCAGATCCCATCATTTTACTATTGTTTGCATCTTTATTATTATTATTGTTTTTATATATTTTCTTGGTGAGTTTATTATTATTACTATTTATTATTTTTTTCTTGCCATTATTCATTTATTTATTATTTCTTGAGCTTATTATTATTATTATTTATTATTTATTATTATTTGTTTATTTTTGAATTTGTTATTATTATTATTTTTTTATTATTTCTCATCCCTTTTTGTGAGTTTGTTATTATTATTATTATTATTATTGTGTCTGGGGTACGTGTGGGGGGATGGGTCCAAGAGGGCTAAAGAGAGGTGTGTATCGGGGAAGCTGAGGTTGGTGTGCCGGCGAAGGAGCTGAGTATAGCGTGTCGGGCTAGGCACTGGCGAGTGTACCGGGTAAGAATGGGGAGTGTACCGGGGAAGACCGGACTGAGTGTGCCGGGGGAGCGTGGGCTCGAATGTATGCCGATGGAGGTGAGGGCTAGAGTCTGCCGGCCTGGGCTCCAAAGGGGTATGCCGAGCTGGGAGGCTGGAGGTGCACCGGGGAAGACCGGATTGGGGTGTGCCGGCGCTGGGTGGCTGGAGTGTACCGGGGAAGAGGCACAGGGGCTGTGCCGCTGGAGGGTTCAAAGAAGTGGGGTTGAGTGTGTCGGGGAAGCTTCAAGGTAGGGTATACCGGTGGAGGTTGGGGGTGTGCCGGGCTGGAGCGGCGGGGGAGTGTGCCGCTGGGGAAAGGTGCAAGTACACCGGGCGAGGCAGTTGAAGTGTGCCGGGCTGGGGTGCAGACTAGGGTGTGCCGGGATAGGTTGATTGGAGGTGTACCGGCGAGGGGGGGACTAGGGAGTGTGCCGGGCAGGGCACGAGCTAGGGTGTGCCGGGCTAGGTTAGTTCAGAGGAGAGTTCTTCTTCTTTTCTTTTATTCAAGAGACCCATGTGGGGAGCTCCTTCTACTCGTGAGATGCAAAAGGGGCTAGTCTGGTTTTCTTTTATTTATGAAATGCATATGATGAGCTTCTTTTATTCGTGGACTGCATATGAGGAACGAGGCTGGCGCACATATAGGACAAGTGAAGGGCACGGTTTGCCAAGGGTCAATGCAGCTGGGGCTGGACCAAAGGAAGGGTCTATGCAGATGGGTCCTGAGGGGTTGAATGAGATTCTTTGATTCATGAGATGCACATGTGGGGTGTTCTTTTATTCATGAAATCCATGCGTGGGACTTTGATTTGATTTCTCTTTTATTCATGTGAGCCATGTTTGTGGTTACGTTCGGTGGTCCATCATTAAGATGCGAGTATTCGGTTGTTCGGGATCTCCAGGGTTTCTTTGTTATTTTAGCGAAGCGGGTGCATTAGTGTTTATCCGATATATTTGTTATTTCCTTTTTTGCACTATTACTTTTCTTTTATTGTTGTTGTTATTATGTTAATTCTTACGAAAATTCGGCAGCATCTCCCCTTGACCCGGATGGTAAGGGGGATAAAGGGAACGCGTCCACATGGAGTGGCGAACCCGATAATTTGAGGTGCGTGCCAAGGGCGACGACACCTTTGATAACACTTCGGAAAGCTCAGAGGAACCGACGAATAGGGACCACGCCTAAGGCGGGCTGGGGTGCACTGAGTAAGAGGAGGTAGTAGGTGTGCCGGCAGAGGCATAGGTGGGGTGTGCCGTTGGAGGCACAGGCAGGGCGTGCCGCTGGAGGCACGGTAGGGCACGGGTAGGGTGTGCCGCTGGGGCGCGACAAGGTGTGCCGCTGGAGGCACGACAAGGTGTGCCGGCCAAAGGGGGAGGCCAGGCGTGCCAGGTAATGAAGAGGCCAAGTGTGCCGGGCTTGGGAGAGACCAGGCGTGCCGGGCCAGAAGGCGTAGTCTAGAGGTGTGCCGATGGAAAGAAGATGCAAATGCACCGGGCTAGGTTTGGGCGAGGGATGCACCAGCTGAGGGAGAAGTCCCCAGGGTGAAACACTTGAGGGAAGCCGTGTCACTTAGAAGTCGCCGGTGGAAAACCGAAAGGGGAGGAAAACATCAGGGGATGCAAACACGCAAGAAATGCCTTAGAAAGACATCAAAAATATTCGCAAGCCTTCTATTTCTATTCTCACAAGAGGAATGCCCCAAAGGAGCTACTACATTATAACACAAATAAAGGGAAAAGGGAAGAAGCAAGAAAGAACAAGCCACGCTGAGGAGGGGGAATGGGATACAATAGGGAAGAGGGACGGAGCATGAGCTCCCCCCCTTCTTCTCTTCTTCTCTTCTCTTTTTTCTCCTTCCCTTCGCACAGACGTGGCGGGAGCGGCATGCTCCTTCTCTTCTTCTCTTCCTCTCTTTCTCTTCTTCTCTTCTCTTCTGCGCGTCTCCCTTCGTCTGTTCTCTCTCTCGTCTGTTCGCATGGAGAGGGGGATATATATATCTCCAGCGGGAGCATCCGGGCCAACGCGGCGATGGCGGGAATGTGACCAGCATTAAACAGGATTTGACTGGGTCGTCCTTGGTGGCAGAGAGTAGCCACCATGCCTTCATGAGGGGATGACATCTCAGCTAGGCCTGCTGCGCGCCAATGGCCATAAGGCATGGCGTTACATTCCTTCTCCCGGGCTGTACCGGATGAAGAACAAACCAAAGTGTGCTGCTGAATGGGCAAAAACCTATGCCGCTGGAAGACTGGAAGAGTATGCCGCTGGAGGCCTGCAACAGCGTGCCACTGGAGGAGCTCGGGGGCATGCCGCAGTGGTGCTGCCATGGGTGTGCCGCTAACGGCTTTGGAGGAGCGTGCCGCTAGATGTCGAGGGGAGCTGTGCCGCAGGAGGGCTAAAGAGGGTGTGCCGCTGAAGGGCCAACAGGGGCGTGCCGCTGGAAGGCAGCCTGGGTGTGCCGTGTTGTGCATCCCTTGGTTTTGATGATGACAATAGGATATGTTTGATTAATCAAGTTCTATCTTGTTTCATAACAAATACAAGTGGTTTGATTGTTCCTTCAAAGCAATGGACTCATGACTATTTGATGATGACAAAACAATATTTTTGATTAACTCAATATAAATCTGATAGTTCAAGTTACTTCTGATATGTTAAGTATTTTCAGGTCCACTGAAACCCAAGTGGAATCAACAAATCAGAAGAAGTGTCAAAGGCCGCTTGTCGACCAGGGAAGTGGTTATGGTCGACCAACGAACCCAGCCAGGAACACTTCAAGTCATCTGTCTTCTGCATGTGACTTGGCTGTCGACCAGCGACAAGGCTGTGGTCGACCACACGGGACGCGAGTGTCAGCCAGAATGAAGCCGCCATCAGGACACTGCTCGTTGTCGACCAGGGACAGTGTCATGGTCGACCACGGGTGTTATAGCGTCCAGAACCGAACTCTAACCGAATTCTGTTTTGGTTCCTTAAAACCTGCAGGTGGTTGTTGCAGGTTGTTGGGTAGTTCAAATGATGAGATTCTGCATGGGAATCAAGGAGAGAATCTTGCTTAGAAGCGGTCAAACTTATTGTAGTGATCAGATTTAACCTTCTCCCTGCTTTCTAGCAGATTAACGCTCGATCTAGAATTTGAGTGGGAAGAGCTTCAGGCTTGAAAAAGGATCTGCATTAAAAGTAGAAGGCAACTGATCGCGGAGGCAAGCACACAGAGAGAGCATAGAACAGAAGCTAAGAAACACACCTACATCACAGGACGAAGTGGCTCTCCATCAACCAGAAATCTGCAGAAGACTAAAAGCATTCTCATTGCTGCAGAAGGAAGACTGGGCTTGAAGCTGTTCGACCTCCAGCAGCAAAGCAGCTGAAGGCATCCGATTGGAAGTTCTACAGGGAGTCTACTCTTGTTATTTATGTGATTAAGTTCCAGGCTGAATTCTTTACTTTGTTACAAAAGTCTATATTCAGTCCTGTTGCATCATCCCACCTTCTCATCATTTCTATTCATCCTTACACCAAGTGTCAAGCTGTGAGGCAGCGGATTCAAGCTGTGTGTCAGCTGGTACAAGCTGTGTGTCAGCAGGAACAAGCTGTGTGACAGCGGTGTCTTGTGTTTTGGATTGAGATCAGAGGTTCTCATAAGTGAAGCCTTGCTTGAGTTAAGCAAGGGGTGGATGTAAGTCTCGGGAAGAGACTGAACCACCTTAAAAATCCTATCTTGTGGTTTGCTTATGTGTGTGCGTGCTTCTCTATGTGTTTGTTTTCTTCATTGATATCAACATTAGTTCTGTAATTCGTCAATTACCTGCAACTCATTTAGTCAATAGATATTAAATCGAAAAAAGGGGGAAAGATCTATTCACCCCCCCCTCTAGAGCTATTCAGTCCGTACTCAACACGTGGTATCAGAGCCAGACTCTCCAAAAATGTGGTCTAACAACCAGGAGAGGCCTGCCGGACTGAACTCTAGAAGTCTAATGGCTGAGGGACACTCAGTAACTAGACCACCATATTTCGATGGAAATGATTTCTCATACTGGAAAAATCGTATGCAGGTGTTCTTGAGAGCACAAGATCATGAGATGTGGAGAGTAGTAAGCCGAGGACCCTACGAGCTGCCCGAAGATGAGGATACCTGGACCAGAGAACAGGTCAGAAAATCAACCATCAACTGGGGAGCCATGAACGTAATGCAATGCGCACTACACCCCACGGAGTTCTCACGAGTTTCACAATGTGCAACGGCCAAGGAAATGTGGGATCGACTAGTAGTAATCTATGAAGGTACTTCAGAGGTAAGGGAGTCAAAAGCAAATATGCTAGTTTCAGAATATGAAATGTTTAGAATGAAAACTGACGAAAATATTTCTGAAATGTATGCTAGACTAGTGCAATTAACGAATAGTTTAAAGAGTCTAGGGAAAACCTACAAGGAACAGGAATTAGTGAGGAAGATCCTAAGATCCCTCACTCCTATGTGGCATACCAAGGCCATAGTAATTGAGGACTCAAAGAACCTCACCACTATGACTGTGGATGAACTAGTGGGATCCCTAATGGCCTATGACGTCAATCTGAAAAGAAAGGAAGATGAGGGCAAGAAAAAGAACCAGCTCGCCCTAAAAACTAAAATAGGCACCTCTGAACTATCTGACACTGATAACTCATCTAGCACAGGTGAGGAAACTGGTGAGCTAGCCATGTTAACAAGAAAATTCAAAAGGTTTCTGCGGAAGGAAGGTAAGGGATTCAGGAATCCTAAGGGCATGGTAAGAAAGTCATCTCAGTTTAAGTTTGATAAAAATAAAACTTCATCTAACAAACTTGTCTGCTACAACTGCAGGAAACTAGGACACATAAAGGCTGAATGTCCAGAGACTCCTAAGAAATCAAGCTTCAAGTGGAAAGGCAAGCAACTAAAAGCAATGATAAGCACATGGAGCGAGGAGGAGGAAAGCAGTAAGGAGGAAACAACTTCCGAGGAAGAAGAAGGAAACATCTGTTTGATGGCCAAAGGAGATAGCGATGATCTTGAGGTAATCCCTCCGTTTCAAGATTTTTCTAGCTCAGATTGGGAAGAAGTCTACTCAGACTTACTTGATGCATATGAAAGAATTAGAAAGGAAAATAAGAGTTTGAAGAAAAAGCTTAATCAGATCAATAATGACAGCAACCCATTTGCCAACAGAACTGAACTAGAATTAGAAATCACCACCTTGAAAAATAAGCTGAAACAATACGAGACAGATGAAGAAAATGTCAAATGGCTGTTAGAAGAAAATGAGTCACTGAAAACTACAATCGATGAGGTAAAATTAAAGACTCAAGAAAGTGAACAGCAAACTAAGGTAACTCAAGAAAGAAACAACTCACTCAAGGAGGAAAACTGTCAACTTCTGGAAGAAATAGAAAGAATCCAGAGTGAACTGAAAAACAAACAGGAAACCTTGGAAAAAATGACTAAAGGTCAAGAAAACTTAAATGCTGTCTTGGGAATAAAAGTAAACTTTCAAAAAGAAGGGTTAGGATACAATCCTACGGCTAAAAAGGAATTCCAAATAAAAACCGTAACTGGGATTGCTGACTCAAAAGGAAAAGGGCCCCTAATCAATCTATACCAAGACAAACAAGAGGATGTAGCTGAATGCTCCTCCAAAAGGAATAATGTCACCAAGGAAGAGAGAAACATTAAAGAGAAAACAGTCAATCAACATAAGCTTAAAAATAATAGACAAGAAACTCAAATTCACAGAAATAACCAAACAAACCAAGTACTAAATCAAGTTAAAGGACATAAATCTGGAAAACAGGATGTCTGGAGACAGGCTGGTCGACAACCGACCCCTCCTCTGTCGACCAGAAGATCTGCCAGAACAGGCGCTGGCGTCTGGAGAAGCAGTGGTCGACCACAGACATACCAGATGTCGACCAGAGGAACTGCCAGAACAAGCGCTGGCTTCTGGAAAAGCAATGGTCGACCACAGACACACCAGATGTCGACCATGACCAGACACGCAAACAGAAATCACAGATTTTCTCAGGTGAAACAAAATGAAAATTGGAAATCAAAAAGGTGGATTCAGATTAAAGAAACATTAGAACAAAAGCCACCCAATCTGAACAAAGTCAGAGATGAAAAATTAAACTGCTCTAAGAAAATCTGGGTTCCCAAAGGATTGTTACAGCAATTTCACAATTTTACAAGTTATCTTGGACCCGGGTACCATTGGGGTCCAAAAATTTCTGTGTAATTCATGATGCAGGAATGTCTGGCAGCCATGCACAATAAGTGGTACTTAGATAGTGGTTGCTCAAGACACATGACGGGAGACAAGACCAAGTTCTCCCAACTAAGCTCAAAAGATGGAGGTTATGTGACCTTTGGAGGAAATAACAAAGGTAAGATCATCGGGACAGGTAAAATAGGTAAGAACTCCTCAAACAGTATTGAAAATGTACTGCTGGTAGATGGACTGGAATATAACTTGCTGAGCATCAGTCAGCTTTGTGACAAAGGCCATAAAGTAATATTTGACTCCAAGATCTGCAAGATTATTGAACCAAATTCAGATACAGTCAAGTTTATGGGCCAGAGAGTAAACAATGTCTACATAATAGACTTGGATGATCCAGCCCACTCCAACCTGTGCCTAACCGCCAAGAAAGAGGACCTGACCTGGCTGTGGCACCGAAGGCTAGGGCATGTTAGCTATAGGGTGTTGCATAAACTGGTGAAGAATAAAATGATTCTTGGTATGCCTGAAATTTCGTTTGCTCAAAATGTCAAAGTATGTGAATCATGTACCCAAGGTAAGCAAACAAGAAAATCATTCAAAGATAGAACTGAAAGTCAATCTTCTAGACCACTAGAACTTGTGCACATGGACCTTCTTGGCCCAACAAGAACTGCTAGTCTTAGTGGTAAGAGATACGGTTATGTACTAGTTGATGATTTCTCTAGATTCACATGGGTAATATTTCTATCTCATAAAAGTGATGCCTTTTCTGAGTTTCAGGAATTCTACAAAAGAATGAAGCAGGATGGCAAGTCCAAAGTGTGTACAATCATATCTGACCATGGGGGGGAGTTTGAAAATTCTGACTTTGACTTATTCTGCAGAAACAAGGGCATAACCCACAGATTTTCCTCACCAAGGACTCCAGAACAAAATGGTGTTGTGGAGAGAAGGAACTGCACTCTTGTCGAGATGGCTAGAACCATGCTGGTTGAAGCTAAACTTCCAAGGAGATTTTGGGCAGAGGCAGTCAACACAGCATGCTACATTGTAAACCGAGCAATGGTAAGACCGGCTAGTGAAAATACTCCATATGAAATGTTCAAAGGTAAGAAACCATCCCTAGCTCATTTTAGAATTTTCGGGTCAAAATGCTTTATTCATAACAATGATAAAAGGGTCTTGGACAAATTTGAACCGAAGAGTGATCCAGGAATATTCTTGGGCTATTCCGACCGGTCAAGAGCCTATAGAGTTTTCAACACCAAAGATCAAATTGTTGAAGAATCCCCTCATATTACATTTGATGAAATTAATGATCTTGGCAAAAATGAGCAGGTCAGCAAGGAAGAAGAAGATAGGGAATTTCTAGAAGACAACGAAGAACCAAATGAAGAAGAACAATCTCAGGAAAGAGATCAAGGTATTACTAATGCTCCACCCGAAGGTGAAGGCATCTCAGGTAACAATCTTGAGAACTTAAGACTTCTTAGAGATCATCCCATAGAAAACATCATTGGTGGAATTCATGATCCTAGGAAGACTAGATCTCAGTTAAAAGAAATCAATGAACTAGATCAGCTTGCACTTGTGTCCCAAATAGAGCCCAAATCAGTAGAGGAAGCATTAAAAGATGACTCATGGATAAATGCTATGCATGAAGAACTAAATCAATTTGAAAGAAATCAGGTGTGGAGTCTTGTCCCTAGACCTTCATCTCACCCCGTTATTGGAACCAAGTGGGTCTATAAAAACAAGCTAAGTGAAGAAGGAGTTGTAATGAGAAACAAGGCTCGGCTGGTGGCTAAAGGGTACAACCAGGAATTTGGGGTTGATTTTGAAGAATCATATGCTCCAGTTGCTAGATTAGAAGCCATCAGGATATTGTTAGCCTTTGCAGCATCTCATGGAATCAAACTACAACAAATGGATGTAAAAAGTGCATTTCTAAATGGAATAATAAAAGAAGAAGTCTATGTGGAACAACCCCCTGGTTTTGAAAATGATGAACTTGCTAATCATGTTTTCAAATTGCATAAAGCTTTGTATGGATTAAAGCAGGCTCCTCGGGCCTGGTATGAAAGGTTGAGCTCCTTCCTCACCAAGAAGGGATACATAAGAGGTAAAATTGATCAAACATTGTTTTCCAAGACCCAAGGTAAGCATATACTAGTTGTACAAATCTATGTGGATGATATTGTGTTTGGGTCTACCGAAGCTTCTTTATGTACTGAATTTGCAAACTTGATGACCAATGAGTTTAATGGGTGATTTACAGTTTTTTCTTGGATTGCAGATCATACAATGTAGAGAAGGATACTTCATAAATCAATCCAAGTACATAAAGGAGATGTTGAAGAAGTTTGGCATGGAAAGCTGCAAACCAATCGAGTCACCCATGGGTACAAATGCAACATTGGAAGCTGATGTAAAAGGTAACATGGTAGATGCCAAGAAATACAGAGGTATGATCGGGTCCCTGCTATATTTAACTGCTTCAAGGCCAGATATTCAGTTTAGTGTATGCATGTGTGCTAGATATCAGTCTAGCCCTAGAGAATCACATTTAGGGGCTGTCAAGCGTATCCTTCGATACCTTGCCGGCACCCAAGAATTGGGTCTATGGTATCCTACATACTGCAAACTAGATTTGATTTCATATTCAGATGCTGATTATGCTGGTTGCAAAATTGATAGGAAGAGTACTAGTGGTTATTGTCAAATATTAGGTGGATGTTTAATATCATGGGCTTCTAAAAAGCAACATTCTGTGGCACTCTCCACTGCTGAGGCTGAGTATGTCGCAGTAGGGAGCTGTGGTACACAGGTTATGTGGATAAAACATCAACTCCAAGACTACAATATAGATCTTGGATGTGCACCTATTTTCTGTGACAACACTAGTGCTATTAATTTGTCTAAAAACCTCATTCAACACTCTAGGACAAAACACATTGAGATCCGTCATCACTTTCTAAGAGATGAGGTCTCCAAAGGAAATTTCATGCTTCATTTTGTAGAAACTGAAAAACAACTGGCAGACATTTTCACAAAACCCCTTAACAATGACAGATTTTCAACTCTAAGAAGGGAGTTAGGAATTTGTAGAATTTCTCCTGAAAATTCTTGAAATAATCATATTCATGGGTTCACTGTATAGATTCTGTCATTTCTGTACTAAGTTATGTCAACTAGGCCTCTAGTACTGGTCAAGTTTTGAGTTTGGAGGTCTAGTGTCGGTTACTACTTCAGCAAGTTCTGCAGAATCCTGGTTCTACTACGGATTATCTCTTGTGGTCGACCACAGGCAAGGCGCTGGTCGACCAAGGCATCAGGACAGGAAATAGTTGGTTCTGTGACAGCACAGAGGTCGACCAAAGGCAACTCTATGGTCGACAGAGGATCTGAACAAGGGAAAATGGATCTAAAAAGGCTGCTGGCTCTGCTAGGAAATCCTCTGAACTAAGTGAACTTTTGTGCTCAGATTCTTCACTCATTCATCCTTATCCATGCTTCCCATCCCTTGTGTCTCTATATCTCTTCATGGCCAACATTTTTTTTTCTTCAGCAAGGACTCACAAATTGAGGGGGAGAAAAAGTGTAAACTCATTCCTTGATAAAACATTGAAAAACCTAACCATATCTTTCAATAAAATCACCAAGGTAATCATTAAGAGTAGAGGTTGAGTGTAGTAATGAGAATTTGAACTGTACTACTGCAATAAATTCAAACCATAACTATGACTCTGTCACAAGATTTTGAGGACTTATGATTTTTAGTAATGAGACTGTTTCTCTACCTATGTCTGTGTTGAACAGTAAAATTAAACTCAAATATAACATGTATGTACATGGAATACGCCATAATTCTGCCTTCTTGGTAGAGCAATGGATTGAGTTCTGAGAAACTACTGTTCTCCATCTCAAAGCAAAAAATTGGCTGAACAATAGATGGGAGACAAGTGTGTCATGAAGATCCAATCTAACTCTGCTGCTTTCAAAAATATTGATTGGGCATACTGAGTAACTGGGGATATTGGCGTCTGATAAACGTATATCCTCACGGATAAAAGGTGTGTCCCAATTATTAGTGGAATGGTTAGGCATGCTAAGTAGCCGGGGTTTCTGGCGTGTAAAAAGCGTGTCTCCTCGTGTAGAAAAGCATGTGATAAACCTGACCACAGCTCTCAAATGATTCAAAAAGTTATCACAAAGGCAGAGAAAATGGTTGACCTAAAGCATAGCATGCAAACAAAAGTACAAAACACTGTTCAGCTAGCATAGTTAGTCAAATTATCTCTTGAAATATATTATAAGTTCAAGGAGCCATGTGAAAGAAATTGGATATGGGGAGTCAATTTATTGGTGCAATACTTTCAAATTCATTGAACCACAATACCCACTCTATTTGGTCACAAGGTGGTCTTTGCATAAGGGTGGAAAGGTTCCATAAGTGTTCTATTAAAGAAAGGGCGTACACTTTAATATCTTCCAAAAATTTGAGTTATGCTAATTAAATCCTGACCGCTCGTTTTCTGCATCGTGATGGTTCACTATCCTTTTTTTTTGACCCAGCCCTACTGCCCTACCCTATAAATTGCCACGGCTGGGTCCCTAATTTTCTCTCATCCGCCGTCTTGTACCTCTTTCGCATTCTTCCTCTCCAGTTCTCTCTCCCCTCTCTCTCGCATCCCTTCACCATGTCTCCAAAGCACGCTCCGCGGTCTACCAAGAGAACAAGAGAGAAGGCCCCTGCCGATTCCTCGAAGCCGTCCAAGCGTTCCAAGCCGAGGGCTGCGCAGGGTCCGCCATCGGCCCCTCAAAAGTCGACCACGGCTGAGGCGGCTGACTCAGGCAGAAAGGTACCAGCTTCAGAAGAACCCATCGTCCATCCAGTTTCAGGAGTTCTCAAGCCACGGACCGTTCTGCCACCAAGGATTGTTGATTTCTCTGATGAGAAGCTGATAGAGATGTTCCCAGAACTACTGCCAATTTTTGAAGCCCAAGAGTGGACAGCGTTTGTCTCGGCACATACTCAGTATTCGCCTCAGCTTGTGCAAGAATTCTACCACAACTTGCAAATAGTGGATGGTCAGGTCTACACCGTAGTTCAAGGCATCGTCGTCCGCCTCGACGTCAAACTGCTCCACAAAGCATTGACGATTCCCAGACATGGCGCCGTCTTCCATCCTGAGGATTTTGACTTCCGAGCTGCATACACCGTCGTCACTGGCCAGCCAGCTCCTGAGGTTCTCCCTAAGTATCTGAATGCCAACACCTTCCCTCCTCTTCATAGATTGCTTCATCACATTCTTACCACCATTATCCAACCAAGAGGAGGCGCCAGAGATCAAGTAAATCGCCTCCATCTATTTTTGCTCCATGGCCTCATCACTTGTCAACCCATTCGCCTCATAACGCTCATCCTAAACACCTTCCAAAACATCCTACATTATCCCCAGAATTCTCTTCCATTTGCTGCCCACATATCTGCCATTCTGGAAGCAGCAAAAATACCATTTCCTCACGCTCCGTGCATTGTAATTCCCAAATGGCACGTCTACAACTTTCACTTCGTGACCACATTTTTGGGGTTTAAGAAGGTAGGAGACCAAATTCAACGCACTCTACCATCCAAGGGCAAATCCAAGGCTCCATTGCCACCCTCTTCTCCACCACATACACCTATACAGGTTAGCCCTACTGTCACACCTCCACCTGTGGTGCCTCAAGCTACCCCTACTCCCACCACTACTGCCCATCCTCCATCTTCCCTTTCTATAGTGCCCTGGCATCCAGGCACTGCTGTCACTCATGCTCAATCCACTTCTGTTCCACCTTCCCAAGCTCCATCTCATTCTGTTCCACCTACCCAAGTTCCATCTACTTTCACTCCATTTACTTCTGCTCCACCACCATCTTTCACCTCCAACACTGAGTCTCACGGAGTGCTTCTCCAGATAGCATCTCAGTTGTCCTCTCTCACCACCCAATTCCAATCCTTTCAAGAGAATATGAATGCTGCCACCGGGCGCCTGGAGCAGAAAGTCCAAAGGCTGGAACAACAGATGGAGGCCAGGTTCATCAAGCAAAAGGAACACACTGACCATGCTAGTTCTCGGTTCAACAGACTAGTTGCCACCTTAGGTCAAGTGTCAGAAGCAATGGGAAACCGCATAGAGTTCACAACCAAGCAGAATGAACAGTATCACAATGCTACTATCTCCGAGATCCAGAAGCTCAGGCTCTCTTATGCCCACATTGTTGACAAGCTGGATCGCATGGAAGAGAACGTGAAGCCAGAGACTTCCTCATCCTCCTCAGAGGGATTGTTTAAATGATCTTCTTTTTGCTGTTGACAAAGGGGGAGATAGGACTTTATGTGTCATTATGTGTCTAGTTGTGTGTCTAGATGTGTGTCTAGATGTCAAGTTTACCTTGTCTACGTGTCCTTAGTATCTTTATCCTTTTTGAGTCACTCATGTAATTAGTGCTATAGTTTTTGAAAGACATATCAAACGAATTGTCTGAATGAAATCTGTGCTATGATAGTCTTGAATGCAATATCAAATGAATTTTATAATCTGTTGTTTGTCACAATGACTCATGGTTGTCATCATCAAAAAGGGGGAGAATGTTGTGCATCCCTTGGTTTTGATGATGACAAAAGGATATGTTTGATTAATCAAGTTCTATCTTGTTTCATAACAAATACAAGTGGTTTGATTGTTCCTTCAAAGTAATGGACTCATGACTATTTGATGATGACAAAACAATGTTTTTGATTAACTCAATATAAATCTGATAGTTCAAGTTACTTCTGATATGTTAAGTATTTTCAGGTCCACTGAAACCCAAGTGGAATCAACAAATCAGAAGAAGTGTCAAAGGCCGCTTGTCGACCAGGGAAGTGGTTATGGTCGACCAACGAACCCAGCCAGGAACACTTCAAGTCATCTGTCTTCTGCATGTGACTTGGCTGTCGACCAGCGACAAGGCTGTGGTCGACCACACGGGACGCGAGTGTCAGCCAGAATGAAGCCGCCATCAGGACACTGCTCGTTGTCGACCAGGGACAGTGTCATGGTCGACCACGGGTGTTATAGCGTCCAGAACCGAACTCTAACCGAATTCTGTTTTGGTTCCTTAAAACCTGCAGGTGGTTGTTGCAGGTTGTTGGGTAGTTCAAATGATGAGATTCCGCACGGGAATCAAGGAGAGAATCTTGCTTAGAAGCTGTCAAACTTATTGTAGTGATCGGATTTAACCTTCTCCCTGCTTTCTAGCAGATTAACGCTCGATCTGGAATTTGAGCGGGAAGAGCTTCAGGCTTGAAAAAGGATCTGCATAAAAAGTAGAAGGCAACTGATCGCGGAGGCAAGCATACAGAGAGAGCATAGAACAGAAGCTAAGAAACACACCTACATCACAGGACGAAGTGGCTCTCCATCAACCAGAAATCTGCAGAAGACTAAAAGCATTCTCATTGCTGCAGAAGGAAGACTGGGCTTGAAGCTGTGCGACCTCCAGCAGCAAAGCAGCTGAAGGCATCCGATTGGAAGTTCTACAGGGAGTCTACTCTTGTTATTTATGTGATTAAGTTCCAGGCTGAATTCTTTACTTTGTTACAAAAGTCTATATTCAGTCCTGTTGCATCATCCCACCTTCTCATCATTTCTATTCATCCTTACACCAAGTGTCAAGCTGTGAGGCAGCGGATTCAAGCTGTGTGTCAGCTGGTACAAGCTGTGTGTCAGCAGGAACAAGCTGTGTGACAGCGGTGTCTTGTGTTTTGGATTGAGATCAGAGGTTCTCATAAGTGAAGCCTTGCTTGAGTTAAGCAAGGGGTGGATGTAAGTCTCGGGAAGAGACTGAACCACCTTAAAAATCCTATCTTGTGGTTTGCTTATGTGTGTGCGTGCTTCTCTATGTGTTTGTTTTCTTCATTGATATCAACATTAGTTCTGTAATTCGTCAATTACCTGCAACTCATTTAGTCAATAGATATTAAATCGAAAAAAGGGGGAAAGATCTATTCACCCCCCCTCTAGATCTATTCAGTCCGTACTCAACATGCCGCTGAGGGCCAGCAGGGGCGTGCCGCTGGAGGGCCAGAGGGTGTGCCGCTGGGGTAGTTTTGGGCCCCCTGTGAGCACGAGTTGCAGTCCATTTGATTTTTCTTCGGGGCCCATGGGTTATGAGCTTCCCGGGGGTTGGTTTCTCTTCGCTGTCGTGACTCCGGGGACAGCTTCATGGCAGTGTGCATATTTGGGGAGTCCGGATGACCAGTCTCTCCGGGGATTCTTCACTTGGTGCCGTTGTTGCTGCGAGGCCGAGCAGGATATCTGGACGTGTAATTTTTGGTGTCCACAAATGTCCCCCACCAACGGGTAGCACGGGCGAAGGATGATACAAGCGGTGCACGTGGGTTCCGTTGCCCTCATAGGATCTCTTCTCTCTTTTCTTTTATTTTCTCTCTTCTCTTCTCTTTTCTTCTTTTTTTTCTTTTCTTTTCTTCTTTTCGTCATTCATTCATCTTTTTTTTTGAGGGGCTCCAGGGCCGTTAATTGAATAGCTGTCGGCTCAGGGGCCAATAATTGAAAGTTGTTGGCTTAGGGGCCGATAATCGAAAGCTGTCGGCTCAGGGGCCGATAATTGGATAGTTGTCGGCTCAGGGGCCGATAATTGAAAGCTGTCGGCTCAGGGGCCGATAATTGGGAAGCGAGTCACGAGGGCGGAGAGAAGGGTTTGTTGATTCAATGATCTGGACAGGTGGTTCAGATCAGATGGGCTATTCGTTACCCGAAGGGACGGGGATAAGAATTTGTTGATTCAAAAGGGTATTCGTCACCCAAAGTGACGGATAGAAGAGTTTGTTGATTCAACGATCTGGACGGGAGGTTCAGATCAAATGGACTATCCGTTACCCGAAGGGACGGAGAGAAAAGTTTGTTGATTCAAAGACCTGGACGGGAGGTCTAAATCAAAGGGGATTGTTTGTTCTCTAGCTGGACAGAAGGTCCGATCTAGAGTGGAAATGGTCTTTTGTTCTTTTAATGCCCTGGGGGTATCGACTGTGAAATCTGAACCCAGGAAAGTGGGCCGCAAGGGCTGAAGTCGGTGTTGCGGAAGTAGGCCGCGGAGGCTGAAATCGGGGAAGCAGGCTACAAAAGCCAAAATTGGGTAGCAGACTGTGAAAGCCCAAATTGGGGGAAAGCGGACTATAGAAGCCGAAGTTGGGAGACTAACGAGCCGCGAGGGTGAGAAGTAGGCCATGGGGGCCAAGATTGGGCTCTATGAGCCGGAGCTGGGGAAGCCGGCCGCGATAGCCGAAATTGAGTGTGTGTGTTTTTTTTTGTTTTTTTTTTGTGTATATTTTTTATTATTATTATTCAAGCATGCAGTCATTCACTTGCGGGTGTAGCATAAATATGCATAAGGTAGCTCCCTCTATAGGGGATGGGATAAGGACATCGCCCGTAATTCGCAGACACGGTGCGGGCCAGAAGGCATAGCTGAGGGGTGGTGCACCCGTCAAGAGGATATCGCATGTTTTGCATGCATAGCTTAAATTAACGCATTTCACCCAAGACAACTCTATGTGGAGTGGAGGAGTAAACGTGTGAGCAAAAGGCCCTAAACATAGGGATGTGCAGATTTTCTGAGCAACACTCGAGGACTGCTCTAGCGCCTACACATGGGTTTCAGGCTCTCGATTTCGGTAGCTTCGCACAACCCCCATCTGTTTATTTGGTAGCGGATTTCACCGTTCGGCGCGAGTCTCCTCATTTATTTCAGTGGGGATTCCCGACTACTGGGATTCGTCCTTGTCATAATTCTATTGTGGATTCCACAGTTTGACGCGAGTTTCCTCATGTGTCTCAATGGGGATTCCTGACTAATAGGCTTTATCCTTATTGAAATTCGCTTCACCATTTTGCGCGAGTCTCCTTATGTGTCTCAATGGGGATTCCCGGCTACTCAGATTCATGTTTCTCTCTTTTTTTGCATCATTTTTTTTCAAGTGGGGACATGCAGCTTTTTCCTCACGATTACCTTTCACGCGTGTGCAGGAATTCAAGTCTTCGTAGAGTGCTAAGAAGAAAATCAGGCAATCCCTATGGTTGAAGACCATTGAACACGTTAAGCGTGAAGTGGGGGAGTGCTGCCTTAGGTTTATTTTGTGAGTTGGGCTTAACAATTTAGCCATGACTCTTCCCCTTAACGTGTGCACCCGCCATGATTGGGTTCCCTTTGAGCGTATGCCGTGATGCACGTGCATCCGGAATCGGGGTAGCATTATTATTACAAGGAAATAAGGTCCTAGAAAATTCCAAAGAGGTATGTTATTTTATATTACTGGCAAGCATGCAAGCAGAGTAATCAAACATTTTTTGTCTCTTTTTTTTGGTCTCTTTTTTTTTGCGTAAGAACATATTGTCGTTACGTATAAGTGTAGTAGTAGTAAAAGTATTAGGGGAGCAGACCATGAAGGGCCGAAAGGATATTAGGGAAGCGGGATGCAAGAGCCAAAGGTATTGGGAAGCGGGCTACGAGAGTCAAAATTAGGGGAAAGCGGGCTACGGGAGCCGAATTCTGGGAAGCAGGCTGCAAGGGTCAAAGTTGGGCAGCAGGCTGCAAGAGCCAAGATCTGGGAAGCAGGCTACAAGAGCCAAACATCGGGGAGAGGGCTGCGAGAGTCGAATTCTGGGAAGTAGGCTACAAGAGCCAAAATATTTAGGGAAGCGGGCTACAAGAGCCGAAGTTATGGGAAGCGGGCCGTGAAGGTCGAATTCTGGGAAGCAGGTTGCAAGAGCCGAAATTGGGGAAGTAGGCTACAAGAGCCAAAATCGAGAAGCAGGCTACAAGAGCTAGGCTCTGGGAAGCAGGCTGCGAAGGCCAGAGGGAAGTGGGCCATAAGAGCCAAAATGTTAGGGAAGCGGGCTACAAGCCGAAATGTTGGGGGGAGCGGCTACGAGAGCTGAAAAGTTGTTGGAGAGCGTGGTGGGACAGATGAGTTAATTTTGATAGTGGGCTGTTGCCGAAATGGCTGAGCCGAAGGGCATCGGGTAGCGGGATGTGAGAGCCGAAGAGAAGGGTCTCTTTTTTGTTCTCTGGCCGGGGAAGGGTCCATACCAAGGTGAAGGGTCTATCCTTTTGTTCTCTGGCCGGGGGAGGATCCGAGCCAAAGCAGAAGGGTCTCTTTTTAATTCTCTGGCCAGGAAAGGATCCGAACCAAAGTGAAAGGTTTATTCTTTGATTCTCTGGCCGGGGAAGGATCCGAACCAAAGTGGAAGGTTTATTCTTTGATTCTCTGGCCGGAGAAGGATCCGAGCCAAAGTGAAAGGTTTATTCTTTGATTCTCTGGCCAGAGAAGGATCCAAACCAAAGTGAGAGGGTCTCTTTTTTTAATTCTCTGGCCGGGAAAGGATCCGGACCAAAGTGGCTGGGTTTATTCTTTGATTTTCTGGCAGGGGAAGGATCCGAGCCAAAGTGGAAGGTTTATTCTTTGATTCTCTGGCCAGAGAAGGATCCGAACCAAAGTGGAAGGTTTATTCTTTGATTCTCTGGCCGGAGAAGGATCCGAGCCAAAGTGGAAGGGTCTCTTTTTCTTTTAATTCTCTGGCCGGGAAAGGATCCGGACCAAAGTGGAAAGTTTATTCTTTGATTCTCTGGCCGGAGAAGAATCCGAGCCAAAGTGGAAGGGTCTCTCTTTTTTTTAATTCTCTGGTCGGGAAAGGATCTGGACCAAAGTGGAAGGTTTATTCTTTGATTCTCTGGCCAGAGAAGGATCCGAGCCAAAGTGGAAGGGTCTCTTTTTTTTTAATTCTCTGGCCGGGAAAGGATCCGGACCAAAGTGGAAGGTTTATTCTTTGATTCTCTGGCCAGAGAAGGATCCGAGCCCAAGTGAAAGGTTGATTCTTTAATTCGGAAGCTGTTGGCTAGGGGCCGATGATGGGGTAGCTGTCGGCTTGAAGCCCTGATGGCTGGAAAGTTGTCGGCTCGGAGGCCGATAATTGGATAGCTGTCGACCCGGAGGTCGATAATTGAATAGCTGTCGGCTCAGGGGTCGATAATTGAAAGCTGTCGACCTGGAGGCCAATAATTGAATAGCTGTCGGCTCAGGGGCCGATAATTGAAAGCTATCGACCCGGAGGCCGAAAATTGAATAGCTGTCAGCTCAGGGGCCGATAATTGAAAAGTTGTCAGCTCAAGGACCGATAATTGAAAGTTGTCGACCCGGAGGCTGATAATTGAATAGCTGTCGGCTCAGGGGCCGATAATTGAAAAGCTGTCGGCTCAGGGGTTGATGATTGAAAGCTGTCGACCCGGAGGCCAATAATTGAATAGCTGTCGACTTGAAGTCCCGATGGCTGAATATCTGTTGGTTTGACACCCCGATGGCAGAATGTCTTCTCGGCTTAACGCCACATCGGCGGAAGGTTTTATCAGTTTAACGCCCTGTCGGTGGAAGATTTTATCGGTTTAACGCCCCGTCGGTGGAGGGTTTTATCGGTTTAACGCCCCGTCGGTGGAAGGTTTTATCAGTTTAACGCCCCGTCAGCAGAAGGTTTTATCGATTTAACTCCCCGTCGGCGGAAGGTTTAGTCGGTTTAACGCTCCATCGGCGGAAGGTTTTGTCGGTTTAACGCCCCATCAGCGGAAGGTTTTATCGGTTTAACGCCCCGTCGATGGAAGGTTTTGTCGGTTTAATGCTCCGTCGGCGGAAGGGTTTGTCAGTTTAACGCCCCGTCGGCTGAAGGGGTTATCGGTTTAACGCCCCGTCGGCAGAAGGTCTTATCGGTTTAACGCCCCGTTGGCGGAATGTTTTGTCGGTTTAACGCCCCGTCGGCGGAAGGGGTTATCGGTTTAACGCCCCGTCGGCGGAAGTTCTTATCGATTTAACGCCCTGTTGGCAGAATGTTTTGTCGGTTTAATGCCCCGTTGGCGGAATGTGTTATCGGTTTGAACGAAAGGTCATGACGCCACCATATGGGATGTCTGTTTGTTGAATGGCTGAAGGCTGAAGGTAAAAGACCCTGGCTGCCTCGAGACTTTCTTTCATTTCTTCTCTTTTGTTTCTTTCTTTTCTTTTCTTCCCAGATGTCTGTTTACTGAATGGCTGAAGGCTGAAGGTAAAAGACCCTGGCTGCCTCGAGACTTTCTTTCTTTTCTTCTCTTTTTTTTCTTTCTTTTCTTTTCTTCTCCATCCGTGTGAAGTGGCGGGTGTGAAGACCATGTTTGCCTCGTGACTTTTCTTTCTTTTCTTCTTTTCTTTTATGTGGAGAGGCGGGTGCGAAGACCACGTCTACCTCGTGACCTTTTCTTTTGGTTCTGCTCTTCTTTTCTTATTAATGCCCCCAGGTCGGGGTGTACTTCTCTTAATGCACCCCCAGGTTGGGGTGTATTACTTCTTGGGTCCCCAGGCAGGGTATATTCTTTATGGATTCTATGCCCCTCTGGCCGGGTGCGTTGCTGCTTCTGATGCCCCTAGACCGGGGTGTATTTTGCTCTTTGTGTGCCCCCAGGCCGGGGTGTGTCTCCTACCTCTCATGCCCCCATGGTGGGGTATGTTTCTCTTCAAATGCCCCTAGAGCGGGGCTGTATTCTGCTTCTAGTGTCCCCAGGGTGGGGTGTATTGCTGCTTCTAATACCCCCTGAGGCGGGGTATCTTTCTTCTCTTATGCCCCTTGAGGCGAGGTGTATTTGCTTTTTTGTGCCCCCAGGCCGGGGTATATTTTCTGCTTCTTATGCCCCCGTGGTGGGGTATGTTTCTTCTTCTTATCCCCCATGGCGGAGTATGTTTCTTCTTCTTATCCCCCATGGCGGAGTGTATTTTGCTTTTTGTGCCCCCAAGTCGGGGTATATCTTCTGCTTCTTATGCCCCCATGGCAGAGTATGTTTGTTCTTCTTGTCCCCCATGGCGGAGTGCGTGTTATGCTTCTTACGCCCCCAGGCCAGGGTGTATTCTCTTCATATGCCCCCGACACGGGGTGTATCTTTTGCTTCTTATGCCTCCAGACTGAGGTGGATTCCTTGCTTCTTATGTCCCAGGGCCTGGGTGTATTCTACTTCTAGTGCCCCCATGGCGGGGTGTATTGCTGCTTGCAATGCCCCCAAGACGGGGTGTAATTCTTACTTCTTATGTCCCCAAGGCGGGGTGAATTCTTCTTCTTTGCTTATCTGCTCCCATATCGGGGTATATTCCTTTCTTCATACGCCCCCTAAGCCGGGGAATGTTGTTTGTTCTGCTTCAGATGCCCCCGGGGGGGTGCATGTTGCTTCATGGACCCCGAGGCTGGGGTATACTCCTTCTTCAAATGCCCCTAAGCCGGGGTGGACTCTTTTCTTTTTATGCTCCCAAGGCGGGATGTAGCTTCTTCAAATGCCCCTGAGCCGGGGCATATTTTTTATGGCTTCTATACCCCCAGGCGGGGTAGGTTTCTTCTTCAAATGCCCCTAAATTAGGGTGTGTTCTTCATGGCTTCTATGCCCCCTGGCGGGGTATGTTTCTTCTTCAAATACCCCTAAGCCGGGGTGTATCCTTTGTCTCATATGTCCCCCGAGTCAGGGTATGCTTTGCTTCTTGTGCACCCAAGGCAGGATGTGTTGCTCTTTTTTTACGTGCCCCTAAGCCAGGGCGTAACTCTAATACTTCTCGTGCCCCTAGGTTGGGGTGGATTCTTCTATCTCTTATGCCCCAGAGCGGGGTGTCTTTCTCTTCTTATGTCCCCGACACGAGGTGTATCTTTTGCTTCTTATGCCCCTGGGACGGGGTATATTTCTTCTTCAAATGCCCCTAAACCGGGGTGTAGCTTTGTCTCATATGCCCCTAGGCAGGGTGAGTTTCTTCCTTAAATGCCCCTAAGCCAGGGCGTATTCTTTTGCTCCTTACACCCCTAGATCGGGGTAAAACTCTGTTGCTTCGTATGCCCCCTAGGTGGGGGTGCACTTCTTCGTCAAATGCCCCTAATCCGGGGGGAGTTTCTCTCTTTGTGTGCCCCCAGGCAGGGTATAGTCTTTGCTTCTCATGCTCCCGGGTGGGGGTGTACTTCTTCTTCAAGTGCCCCTAGACCGGGGTAAATTCTTCTTCGAATACCCCTAAGCTGGGGTAAATTCTTCATAGCTTCCATGCCCCCCCGTGACGGGGTGTATGTTTCTTCTTCAGATTCCCCCAAACCGGGGTGTGTCTTCTGCTTCTTTTCATATGCCCCAAAGCCGGGGTATGTTTCTTTATTTGTGTGCCCCCCCAGACCGGGGTGAGTTCTTCTTGCTTCTGATGCCCCCAGGCGGGGTATATTTCTCTTCATATGCCCCTAGACCGGGGTGTAACTCTACTGCTACCTATGCCCCCCATGGTGGGGGTATATTTCTTCGTTAAATGTGCCTAAGCCGGGGTATAACTTTTGTTTCTTCTTATGCCCCCGGGTCGGGGTAGATTGGGAGTCGGGGTGGATCCTCTTCATGTGCCCTCATGGCGGGGTGTATTCTCTTCATGTGCCACCAGGAGCGGGGTGGATCCTTTCTTGCCTCTTATGCCCCCATGGCGGGATATATTTCTTCTTATTCCCCATGGCGGGGTGTATGCATGCTCTCTTCGGGAGTGGTGGCCGTGCCTGGCCTCATTGCTATAAAGCATTCCCCCTAGCGGGTATAAATTCATCAAGCTACAGTTGCAGCTTGTTGGATCTTCTAACAACCACTCGAGAGACCGTCTTGTGCCGAATAGAGATAGCAGGAATGTGGAACGGACCGAGACATTGCACCACGGACTCGGACCCTCCTAGAGTCGGGCGGGATGCCGGGCTTCTTCTTGTCCTTTTGGTCGGCGATGCTTGCCAACTCTTCTTTTTGTCTTTTCTCTTCTTCTCTTCTTTTTTTTGCATAATAGACCAGGGTGGGTGCGCAGGAGAGCGCTCACCCCCTCAAGGAGGGGATGAGTGGTTCGCTCCACCGCATCAATCCCACAGTGGTAATTTTGTTCAGTACGGGTGTCGACGGATATGGCCGTACAACCCTCTCTCACCAATTCTTTCTCTTCTTCCCTTTTTTTTCTTTTCTTTCTCTTCTCTTTTTTTCTCAGGGACGGGGGGTGGTTTCCCCCTCCTTTCTTCTTTCTTTCTCCTTTTTAGCGACCTTCATAATTCTTGAAAGCCGCAGGTGCCTCGGAGTAGCATCTTCAAGGCGACAAAGATAAAGTCACCTAGTCCGGATTTTGTCCCCATAGGGCTGGGGAAGGGGGTACCTACAATTCATCTAAACAGGCAAACAACGTTTATTAGGAGGCCATGAGGCCTTGAATCCCCGACGAAGAGATGAAGGGTGGTTTCGGTCCCACCGGGCGTGCCAGACTTGTGGACGCACTTTTTCTATTCACTTATGATGTCTTGTTCGTTTATTCGGGTGGTTGATTCATCTATTAAGTGCGTGGGCGTGCCAGTCACAAAGTGACTATTTATTGTGCGCTCGATCTGACTAATTAGACGATTGTGTGGTTCGTGGCGGGACCGAAACCCGCCGCGCCATAAAGGTCACGACGTCATTTACATCCTCTCGAAGAGGAGAACACCCTTGATTAATCGCCGGGAATTAGGGCCTTATGGCCAGAAAATTATATCGAGAGAAACAAGATGATAGCGATCTTGAATCAGTCGAAAAGCTCCATGTCTAGGGAGGCAAGCATTCAGAACATGTTGGTCTCTCAAGGGACTGTTTGATATTCGGACGAGTGTCCGATTTGAGGGCAGCGTGATCGTCACGGGGAAAACCGGAACATATGTATGCCGTGGTATGGCAAATTTACTATTCAGAGGAGTGGGAAGCATTCGGTTAATTCCCGGTTAGAGCGGTTGGAAAAGCAGGAGCACATGTATGCCGGGGTACGGCAAATTTATTGTTCAAGGGGATGAGAAACATTCGGTTAATTTCTGTTTAGAGCGGTCGGAAACCGATAAGTTTGTTGGCCCAGTGCAAGATCAAACTATGACCATATTACGGTGGGCCCCCCGCGGTCGAAGTCAGGTTTGCGTGGGCATCATCAGTATTTCTGGTGCCGAGGGGCAACGGGAGAATGTCCCTTGAATCAGCTGGAAAGCCCAATGTCTAGGGAAGCAAACATTCGAAACGTGTCGGTCATTCAGGGGACCGTTTAATATTCGGACGAGTGTCCAGCTTGAGGATATCGTAATCGTCGCGGGGAGACTCGGAACATATATGTGCCAGGGTGCGGCAAATTTATTATTCCGAGGAACTGGAAACATTCGGTTAAATCTCGGTTAGTGTAGTAGGAAACCAGTGAATTTATTGGCCCGGTGCGAGATCGAGTCAGGACCATACCGAGGGCGCCTCCCGCAGTCCAAACGAGGCATGCGTGGGCATCATTAATATTTGCGGTGCCGAAGGGCGACAGGAAAATGTCCCGGGACTAGATTCCAAAACAAAGACGTATTCAAAGATAGTGTGCTGTAGGCCAAAAATTTGGGTCAGGCGATGACTATGATTAGGGCGGACCCCTGGTCTATGCATGACCCAGGAAGGTCTTATCAATATTCTCATGCAAAGGGTCCGGGGATGACGAGAGTCGTCTCGTTCCATTCAGATTTTGTTGGTCATTCATGTACCACTTTATGTTCAGACAAAGGTCTGTGAAGAAAGACGGGATGGTGACAGGAGCGCATCCAGGCAAATGTATGCCGAGTTTACGATAATTTCAATAAAAGAGCGGGAACGAATCCCAATGGGAAAGAGTCCGATTTGATGAACTATCGGCCCAGAGCAATGTCGGATTGCGGCCATGGCGGGATGGTTCCCGGGGTCCGAACCTGACTTGGAGGGGCGGCGTTAATGTTCCCCTTTACGCTAAGTCCCGAGGAGAAACGAGGTTGCGGAGCAGATCCCATCATTTTACTATTGTTTGCATCTTTATTATTATTATTATTATTTTATTTTTATATATTTTCTTGGTGAGTTTATTATTATTACTATTTATTATTATTTTGGCCATTATTCATTTATTTATTATTTCTTGAGCTTATTATTATTATTATTATTATTTATTATTTGTTTATTTTTGAATTTGTTATTATTATTTATTTATTTTTTTGTGATTGCTCATCCCTTTTTGTGAGTTTGTTGTTATTATTATTATTATTTTTGTGTCTGGGGTACGTGTGGGCGGATGGGTCCTAGAGGGCTAAAGAGAGGTGTGTACCGGGGAAGCTGAGGTTGGTGTGCCGGTGAAGGAGCTGAGTAGAGCGTGTCGGGTTGGGCGCTGGCGAGTGTACCGGGTAAGGAATGGGGAGTGTACCGGGGAAGACTGGACTGAGTGTGCTAGGGGAGCGTGGTCTCGAATGTATGCCGATGGAGGTGAGGGCTAGAGTCTGCCGGCCTGGGCTCCAAAGGGGTATGCCGGGCTGGGAGGCTGGAGGTGCACCGGGGAAGACCGGACTGGGGCGTGCCGGCGAAGGGTGGCTGGAGTGTACCGGGGAAGAGGGACAGGGGCTGTGCCGTTGGAGGGTTCAAAGAAGTGGGGTTCAGTGTGCCGGGGAAGCTTCAAGGCAGGGTATACCGGCGGAGGTTGGGGGTGTGCCGGGTTGGAGCGGCGGGGAGTGTGCCGCTGGGGAAAGGTGCAAGTGCACCGGGTGAGGCAGTTGAAGTGTGTCGGGCTGGGGTGCAGACTACGGTGTGCCGGGCTAGGTTGATTGGAGGTGTACCGGCGAGGGGGGGACTAGGGAGTGTGCCGGGCAGGGCACGAGCCAGGGTGTGCCGGGCTAGGTTAGTTTAGAGGAGAGTTCTTCTTCTTTTCTTTTATTCAAGAGACCCATGTGGGGAGCTCCTTCTACTCGTGAGATGCAAAAGGGGCTAGTCTGGCTTTCTTTTATTTATGAAATGCATATGATGAGCTTCTTTTATTCGTGGACTGCATATGAGGAACGAGGCTGGCGCAGATATAGGACGAGTGAAGGGCACGGTTTGCCAAGGGTCAATGCAGCTGGGGCTAGACCAAAGGAAGGGTCTATGCAGATGGGTCCTGAGGGGTTGAACGAGATTCTCTAATTCATGAGATGCACATGTGGGGTGTTCTTTTATTCATGAAATGCATGCGTGGGACTTTGATTTGATTTCTCTTTTATTCATGTGAGCCATGTTTATGGTTACGTTCGGTGGTCAGTCATAAAGATGCGAGTATTCGGTTGTTCGGGATCTCCGGGGTTTCTTTGTTATTTTAGCAAAGCGGGTGCATTAGTGTTTATCCATTTTATTTGTTGTTTCCTTTTCTGCATTATTACTTTTCTTTTATTGTTGTTGTTATTAGGTTAATTCTGACGAAAATTCGGCAGCATCTCCCCTTGACCCGGATGGTAAGGGGGATAAAGGGAACGCGCCCACATGGAGTGGCGAAACCCGACAATTTGAGGTGCGTGCCAAGGGAGACGACACCTTTGATAACAATTCGGAAAGCCCGGAGGAACCGACGAATAGGGACCACGCCTAAGGCGGGCTGGGGTGCACCGGGTAAGAGGAGGTAGCAGGTGTGCCGGCAGAGGCACAGGTGGGGTGTGCCGTTGGAGGCACAGGCAGGGCGTGCCGCTGGAGGCACGGTAGGGCACGGGCAGGGTGTGCCGCTGGAGGCACGGTAGGGCACGGGCAGGGTGTGTCGCTGGAGGCACGACAAGGTGTGCCGCTGGGGCGCAACAAGGTGTGCCGCTGGAGGCACAGCAAGGTGTGCCGGCCAAAGGGGGAGGTCAGGCGTGCCGGGTAATGAAGAGGCCAAGTGTGCCGGGCTAGGGAGAGACCATGCGTGCCGGGCGAGAAGGCGCAGTCTAGAGGTGTGCCGGTGGAAAGAAGATGCAAACGCACCGGGCTAGGTTTGGGCGAGGGATGCACCAGCTGAGGGAGAAGTCCCCAGGGTGAAACACTTGAGGGAAGCCATGGCACTCAGAAGTAGTTGGTGGAAAATCGAAAGGGGAGGAAAACATCAGGGGATGCAAACACACAAGAAATGCCTTAGAAAAACATCAAAAATATTCGCAAGCCTTCTATTTCTATTCTCACAAGAGGAATGCCCCAAAGGAGCTAATACATTGCAACACAAACAAAGGGAAAATGGAAGAAGCAAGAAAGAACAAGCCACGGTGAGGAGGGGGAATGGGATACAATAGGGAAGAGGGACGGAGCATGAGCTCCCCCCCTTCTTCTCTTCTTCTCTTCTCTCTTTTCTCCTTCCCTTCGCACAGACGGTGGCGGGAGCGGCAGGCTCCTTCTCTTCTTCTCTCTTCTTCTTCTCTTCTTTTCTTTCTCTTCTTCTCTTCTCTTCTGCGCGTCTCCCTTCGTCTATTCTCTCTCTCATCTATTCGCATGGAGAGGGGGATATATATATCTCCAGCGGGAGCGTCCGGGCCAACACGGCGATGGCGGGAACATGACCGGCATTAAACGGGATTTGATTGGGTCATCCTTGGTGGCAGAGAGTAGCCACCGTGCCTTCACGAGGGGACGACACCTCAGCTTGGCCTGCTGCGCGCCAATGGCCATAAGGCATGGCGTTACATTCCATCTCCCAGGCTGTACCGGATGAAGAACAAACCAAAGTGTGCTGCTGAATGGGCAAAAACCTATGCCGCTGGAAGACTGGAAGAGTGTGCCGCCGGAAGCCTGCAACAGCGTGCCGCTGGAGGAGCTCGTGGGCGTGCCGCAGGGGTGCTGCCATGGGTGTGCCACTGATAGCTTTGGAGGAGCGTGCTGCTAGAGGGCGAGGGGAAGTGTGCCGCTGGAGAGCCCAAGTGGGTGTGCCACTGAAGGGCCAGCAGGGGCGTGCCGCTGGAGGGCATCCTGGGTGTGCCACTGAGGGCCAGCAGGGGCGTGCCGTTGGAGGGCCAGAGGGTGTGCCGCTGGGGTAGGTTTGGGCCCCCTGTGAGCACGAGTTGCGGTCCATTTAATTTTTCTTCGGGGCCCATGGGTTATGAGCTTCCCGGGGGTTGGTTTCTCTTCGCTGTCGTGACTCCGGGGACGGCTTCACGGTAGTGTGCATATTTGGGGAGTCCGGATGACCAGTCTCCCCGGGGTTTCTTCACTCGGTGCCGTTGTTGATGCGAGTCCGAGCAGGATATCTGGATGTGCAATTTTTGGTGTCCACAACTGCAGAGTTGGTTGTTTCTGATCTTCATCTGATCGAATCTGCCGAGCCACTTCGGTTGTGTATAGAGGATGAAGTGGAAGAAGTCGATCCAACTGAGCTAAACGCAGCAGTTGTTGGGCAAGAGGAGTCATCTGAGAGAGGTGATTCTTCTGCAACTGGTGATGGTAGAGGATGATCCAACGGATATCTGTTGATTTGTTATTGTAATTGTAAAAAATGACACATTTGAATTAATGTAATTATAATTTCTTTTATTCATTGAGTTATATGTTGTGTGGATTTTATCGGGGGATGTGTGTTTTATGTTGAGTTGTGTAGATTGTGTGTATAATTGTAGTTTTAAAGAGCGATAAATGGATAACAGAAGTAAAAGATATATTTTGAAGCAAAACAAAGGCGATGGCAGGTGAGCGATAAGGGTGACAAATAGATGATGTGCGTGACAAATAGCTGTTAGCAGTGATAAATAACTCTATAATGGTGACAAATATCTCATGGCGGTGAAACTTGAAGAAACTCAAGTTCGTTTGATGGGTTTAACCGTGTATGAGTTTCCTAACTCTGCCAACACGGATCTGAAGCTTTCCTAATCATCAAACGACACTGATTAAATGAAACGAAACGTTTATATTATTTTTCTATCACTTTTCACAATTAGGTGGTTTTATATTATTGTTATAGTGTTACATTTATTAATTATCAATTTTATATTTTTTTTTCAAATTTAAAATTAATTTATTATTATACTGGTATATTTATTAATTATCATTTTTATGATCTTTATCATTTTCATAATTAGTTTACTATTATTATGATGTTACATTTATTAATTATCATTTTTATATTTTTTCTCATTTTTAGTTATTTAATTATTATTTTATCGTTACATTTATTAATTATCATTTTCAATTTTTTTGGTTTTTGTCATTTTCATAATTATTTAACCATTATTATGATGTTACATTTATTAATTATCATTTTATATGGTTTTTATCTTTTTCATAATTATTTTATTATTATTATTCTATTATATTTATAAATTTTTAATTTATATAATTTTTTAGTATTTTTATTTATTTTATTATAATTACAGTATTATATTTATTAATTATCACTGTTAGACAGAAAGAAGAACAAGTTTTGAAGTTTTGGAGCCTGTAAGTCAGATAAGCCAAAATCAAGCGCGACGATTGTTGATGATTTTTGTGTAATGTGATGTGATGATGTGTGTGGATATGAATGTAGTGGTATGAGATATATGCGTGTGAAGATGTGTGAACAAGTAATAACCTAACTCAAACAATCACCAAAATCAGGAGCATGGGCATGTCATCAATGTTCATGAGGAAGAAAAAGATAAAAACACACACGCTGGGGCGTGGAGCAAAGGAATAAAACAAGAACACGCACCATAGGCGTGGAGCAAATAAAGTAAAGAGAAGAGCAAGCAAGATGATGACAATGATGAACAATACCCAACTAAGGAAGTGTGATCGCCACCAAGGTAATTAAAATAGCGAAGCTAAGATAAGTGCCTTGGAAAGAGGAGGATGAAGCACTCGCCCACGGGAGATGAAAACCATAGATCTCTGAGAGCAAACGGTCTAATATTAGGCCGCGAACGAAACAGAAATGGCCTTACGATAAGCCGCCAGAGCCTCACAAACGGTCCAATCTAGAGCCACCAGAGCACATAGAGCAGCAACTTGGGACTTGAATATCCACTTCTCCTGGCCGGCCAGAAGAGCTGGGCCTCGTGCTAGGAACCCTGTAGACCTGCAAAAGAGTGTAGGAGCACAGAAAAAACAACCCAAATTAGCCCTATGATAAGTGTAGCAACTATAATGCAAATAAACTAGAGTACATGCAAAAGGAAGGGTGGATACCTGGGGGTTTGGTTTTTTAACCCCTGTGGGGCGTGAAAAAGCTAGGAGGATGTTTAAAAATGTGATTGAGATGCAAAGAACGTGGAAGAGGAAGATGGAGAATAGGCTTGTGAATGCTATGAAGAGGGGAAGAAACTAAAGAGGAAAATAATACTATTAAACACTTGGAACTTAATACTCCCTGGACTTGAAGGCTAATGGACGTAGACAACACTTCTCCTTGATGGATACTCGCTCCAAAATGCGGCAGCACCTCGACACAAACTCCAGAATTCTCCTTTTAACCCATGAACTTAAGGGTTCTATTTATAGACCCTCAAACTCTAGATTCGAGTTGGAGAGATTCCAGCAAAAAAGTAGGGCAGAGCTTAGCAAACTCTTGAAGATAACACTCCCAAGAGTCCATAGAAACAAACGGAAACTTCTAAGGATCACTATTGAGAGAGAAATCATCAAATCAAGACTCTAATTTGGCCACGACATAGAAGAGAAAACTAGTTCTAGCAGGATTCTCTGTCTGCACAAACGGTCTTACGATAAACCGCCACTTGGAACAAACGGTCTAAGGATAGACCGGCACTCTCAAATGTTCATCAAAAGATAAGACCAACGGGCGAAAAGCACGTGAACAGGACTCTGGAGCCAAGGAACGGTCTAAGGTAAAACCGCCACAATGCCTCTAACGGCCATACGATAGACCGCCAGAGCTCAACGGATAACAACAGATAAGGCTAAAGGAAAGGTGTTGGCTCTGGACTCTGGCGTCAGCAAACGGCCTTAAGATAGACCGCTACACGTCATCAAATGGCTGTTTGATAGACCGCCAGAGACAGTGGCATGGCAAAACAAATGAAAGGCCTACTAAGCTTCAACCCACGGAAAAACAAATAAGGAGTGAGACCCAATCAAGGAGAATGACCCTTGAAATGAGCCTCAAAACTGACCAAGATGACCCAAAAAATGGCGTATAATCCGGAGCATCATAAAGATAAATAAGGAGACGACCCAACTCATTGCTCATAAAACGGATGTCAACAGATGCCCCTCCTTAATTCCTCTTTGCAGGGGAACGAGTGGAGGTGAAGCGAAAGCGACATGGAACATGGAGGTGAAGCGAAAATGAAGCGGAGTGGACTGAAAAGCAGGCGTTAAGGTAAACCGACACCCGTCCTCAACCAACGAGCGATAGGAATCTTCCGGAAAACTTTGAACCAATCACAAGGAACGGTAAAATCGAATGACACATGCATGGAGGAACTAACAACTAAAGGAAAGGAAAACACGACCAACCTCCTCACTGGAACACACGGCTGATAGGCGGTCGGAGCAAGTGGAAAGTAAAAGAGACGATTAACTAAACTCCAGACAGGAATCCTCAGCTAACCAAACCGAGCAAGTAGACCGAAGGAAACCTTCCAACTCAGAGTGGAATGACTCTCCTTACCCAATACCATAGATACATAGTTATCCACCATTACTGAGACACTTCAGACAAATGAAGCTCACGAATGCTCAAAGATGCGCATGATGCATGCCGGGCTAAAATAAAGAAATCATCAAAACGAATGCAAAAAAAGGATAAAATAGCAAGATACTCGAGAATATTATTGCTAAACTGGATAAATCAGGGTCAAGATACTATCTGTAACCACGGCGTGCAAGATAAAACCATCGTCCCCTATTTCTCCCAACCTAACGGCCTATCCAACGATTAAACATGTGCACCTAAATCATCATCATTTTTGTTAGAGCGGAACATCAGATCCCAGAACACATGAATGACCAGCCGGTTCTCGAGGAAATATATCATAAGTACGATAGAGTAATGCATTAAGGGATTAGGGATCGAGATACTTACCTGACTTACCTGTTTGGCGAGCGATGATATAAAGCATGATGGCATTCATGATTTTTGCAAATGAAAAGGTTGGCCATCAGCAATTAAATCCATAAAATAAGCATGAAGCATAACAGATATCACTTTGCAATTCATCAAATAACTCAGCCCAAAAACGGTCTAAAATAGAACCGCTAAACAAACCATAATGGTCTATAAATGGACCGCCAAAGGACGTCGGTTCACATTCTTCGAGGAAGAACACCTTGATGACAAACGGTCGAAGATAGGACCGCCAGAAAGATCGTAATGGTCTTACCATAGACCACCAAATTTCCTGGACGTTCAAAAAAACAAACCGTTCGTTCTCCCTCCCTCATTTTACGCTTATTTCAATCAAAACACCCAAAACTGAGCACCGACGATTCCGACGACCCCGGCGACCTACACAACCGGCGGCCACTGCGCCCCACCGCAAGGATGGTGAAGAAAAGAGCAGTCAAATGCCTTCAACGGTGACTAGATGTAGAGGGGACACAGCCGGCGGCAGAGGTGAACCCACCGGTGAAGGAGTCAAGGCCGGCGGCCCAACCGGCGGAAGAAGAAGTTCCCGCGGCGGAAGAGGGCCCTGGGGAAGCTATGGAGGAAGAGGAAGATGCCACGGCGGCCGGGGAGGCACCAGCGGCGGTGACCGGACGGCAATCGTCCGAGGTAGGCCGACGGCCCTAAAAATTCCATCTTTGATTTTTAAGAACCATGAATGTGTATGAATGGACAGGGGAATGGGTCTGGGGACCCATTAAAACACTTTGTAGGCCCTTTGGGTCATTTTCATAGCCTGGGGCTGAGGAGAAGAACACCCAC
Source organism: Amorphophallus konjac (assembly GCA_022559845.1). Classification (NCBI taxonomy): domain Eukaryota; kingdom Viridiplantae; phylum Streptophyta; class Magnoliopsida; order Alismatales; family Araceae; genus Amorphophallus; species Amorphophallus konjac. The sequence goes on from JAHNEJ010001133.1 coordinate 97,003, forward strand.
TTGCTGGGTTGTTAGCGGTCGTTCCAGTGACCACTACACCCTCAGACGGCCCATACTATGGCCGCTAGAGGACTCAAACGGCCCAAGATGTGGCCGCCATAGGATCAGAGACAGAATTTTGGTTTTTTTATGTTTTTTGTCTTATCTGATTTTTTGTTATTTTTGTTTATATGAAATGCAATGAAAATGCAATGCAATGACAAACTTATATTCTAAATGTGTGCAGGGGAAGAGACGACTCGGATCTCTTGGCTGCAAGTCCGAGTGGTGTACCAAGCCTTACCGGACTATCAGAGGGAGAGATTGACAGCCACGGGCTTCGGGGAGCTACTGAGTATTGAGGTGACCAGGATCGATACAGCTCTCTTGTACGCCCTTCACGAGAGATGGGATCCAGTCAGCAAAGCTTTCATCTTCCGTGGGCTCATATGATCCCCACGCTGGAAGACATGGCGATGATCACTGGATTGTGGGTCCACGGAGTGCCGGTGACAGGATGGACATATGGAGACTACCGAGAGATGGTGCAGGAGCTACTCAGATTAGATCTGATGAGACCAGGGCATCACTCCTCCATGCTGGGACGAGCGACACTCCAGGAGAGCCTGGGGCTGAGGGGAGCGGCCATATCCGTAGGGGAGCTGCCAGAGGAGCACATCGGGAGAGTGATAGACCAGGTTCGGGGGAGAGTGGCAGCAGGACCGGGACCAGAGGGAGACGTCACCCTGCGGCGCTTCTTGATATTGCTATTCGGGAAGCTTCTCTTCGCGACCAGGGCTGACGGAGTGAGCTATAGGCTCCTCCCATTGCTGAGAGATCTGGACGGAGTAGGAGAGTACGCCTGGGGAGTAGCAGTCCTGGCGTTGCTGTTCGACTCTCTGAGCACGACCGACCGGCAGACCATGCTGGGCAGCTTCTCGCCATTCCTACAGGTAAAATGCCTTAAACTCTAAACTTTAAAATGCTTGCTATTGCTATATGCTGACACTTGACTTATGAAGGTCTGGAGCTACCTGTATCTCCCTGGCATCGGGCGAGGGAAGGAGGTACACCCTGAGCGGATCCCCATCGCGAGATGGTCGGTGGTGGCACGGGACATGGGTCGATCCGGCGCCTTGCTCAGGCGATCCAGGACGACATAGACACTTTCCCATATGCATCGATAAAACTCTAAACTGAAACTCTTCTATATGCTCTAAATGCTTCTAAATGTTGACATAGACTCAATTGCCTTTTTCAGGTGCGCTGGACACCTTACCGTGACGAGGGTCACGAGGGGCAGCCTTGGGTGGAAGCAGCCCAGGCGTACGCCGGACGAGAGATCTGGCTACATTGCCTGAACATCATCGAGCCTCTACATCATCGGCTGATCATGAGGATGAGAGGAGCACATCAGCTAGAGGTGGAGTTCCCCGCGCGAGACGATGAGCGCTTCAGGAGATCCTCGAAGGGACTCAGTGGCGACATCGACTGGGTTACTCGAGTGCACGACCAGGTCCAAGATTGGACACGGAGGGGCCGGGAGGTGAGAGCCCGAGCTGACAGTGATGAGGCCAACCTAAAGGCCTACGCGCAGAGATACGGTGACCATGTGTTCCGCGGCGTTCGTCGACCGGTATGAATTCTTTAAACTCATGCTCTTCTTCAGACTTACATTTATATACTATATGCACTGACCATGGTTTTGCCATATGCAGCTAGACCCGTAGGGTAGGATAGCGGAGTTGCTGGGGCTTCTCCACGCTACTGTACAGTAGAGGGATGAGCTCCAGCATGCGCTGGACCTTCTGGTAAGCTTCCCTGAACCTTAGACTTAATTATACTTATATGCTTATGATGAATGTGACTGACCTTGATTTCTAAAATGCAGCGAGCCGAGGGAGCATAGCGACGTGGACCAGATGCTCCTTCCTCTTCGTCCCAGCCTGCGGGAGGCAGGGCTGAGCTAGATGCGGACTTTGCTGGGGCGGTTGCTCTGGCTGAGGAGGCCGAGACTACCCTCGCGGAGAGGGTAAGCAAAACCAACCGAGCTCTTTTAGACTTAAATGCTAATGATATGCAAATGCTTCGACTGTGATGAATGCTAATGCAGGCGAGAGAGCTGACCACGGCCTTGGCCGAGGCGGAGCGTGCTAGGGCAGAGACTGAGCGATTCCGTGCAAAGGTGGAGCGGTTGAGCATAGGAGGAGCTCGCCGTCGTGCCGATGAGGCGGAGATGGAGCGTCTCAGAGCGGACGCTGCATGGCTGAGGAGCGAGCGAGACCAGTCCTGAGTGCAGGTTATTGAGATGAGGGGAGTGGTGGCGGGACTGAAGGACACCCTCTGACTTCTGGGAAAGATGTCGGATGCTAGCAGGAGCCAGAGTGTTGCACCGAGCAGCGCCTACCGAGGCTACTTCACTGGTTCCTCCGGCCACCGGAGGAATGAGGAGGATGAGCGACGACGCCGTCGCGAGGAGGAGAGTAGCGCCGTGGAACCGCTAGTAAAGCATCGTGAGGGCACAGGTGACAGTAGTGGCCCGGGAGATAGACCGGCCGAGTGATTTATACTGTTCCTTTTCTTTTTGATGCACACTTGTACATGAGTTTTTTGATAGTGAAATGAAATCTTTTTGTTATTTTTATTTAAGATGCAAATGCGTATGGATGCAAATGGTGACTCACTGACCAACTACCCTAGGACTGACAGAGAGTACGGGTGAGAGAGACGGAGAGAGAGCCGCAGCACTAACAATTGATAGGGGAAAGAGTTAACCAAATTCTGACAAAAACCTGAGAAACGGTCTACTTTAAGACCGCCAGAAGTAGAAAAATAGTTAAACCAATGACCGTCAGAAGGACAGAGGAAGGCGGTGGATGAAGAGATAAAACGGTCTAATTGTAGACCGCGTGGGGACTCTTAGCGGCCTTACGTGCGATAGAGCGCTAGTGCAGAAACCATGTTAGTCCGAGTGGGACCCTTCCGTGAGAGTCCGAACCCGAGGATAAAGGCCTCTAATCTGCACTAGAACACACCCTGACTTAAACTAAGGCTACCCAGCCCTAATCCTAATGCACCAACACTAAAATTAGAGCTCTATAAGTAGGAACAAGCCCAGAATTCGTAGCTCACCCTAATTCTCTGCTATAAGCCTTGAAATTTCATCAAAACCACTCAAGAACGTCATGAAGAGGGCCTTTGACATTAGTGCCATGAGGGAGATGGTCTACACCGGGCCAAAGGCGGCTAAGAAAGAGCATGGGGAGCTACAGCGACTGACCTCAATTCCCAAGCACTTGAGCTCAAGTTCCTCAAGAGAGGTAAGTTGCAATTTGATCAAAAATTCATGAATTCCTTAATTGTCCTTCTTCTCATGATCTTCCCTCTCTTTCTTCCTTCTTCTTCTTTCTTTTCTTAGTTTCTTCCTGGCCCAAGATGCTACTCCAACCTAAAGTGGGTGGCTCCCATGATCAAGGAACTTCCTTTAGAGGTCCTCTCAATTCTAAGGGCATGGCACCTTCACCCTTTAGTGGTTCTAGCTAAGAATTTCCAAAAAATCTCCTTGGATTGGTCAAGCATTTTAGCCCTTGTAGAACTATGGCATCCACAAACACACACCTTTCTCTTCCCAAGCTTTGAAGCCACTGTCCTATTAGAGGAGGTAGAGACCTACCTATCCCTTCCTAAGACTAAGGTAGGGGATGAAGACCTAGTGTGCCATACGGTTGAGCCTATAGATCCATCGCTCATTCTAGGGGACTTCATTCACAATCCAAAAGATGTTAAGACCATGATCAGCCCACGCCATATCCATTTGATACCCATGGCTCAATGGATAACCGCTTATTGTAAGAACAAGAGCGAAAGATTTGAGGCCATAGCTAAAGCTACTTCGGTTTGCTTGTGTGGGGTCCTTCTTTTCACCACCACCGACCACCTCTTAGACGTCCAAAATCTTAGCATTATTAGTGGACTGTGGCGGGGTTTATCTATCTCTCAAGCGGTCCTTTCATACCTCTATAAAGGCCTTAGTTCAGCTTGCCTAGAGGGCCTCTCTTCGGGTCAATGATTATCCTTGAGTGTTGGATGGGAGTGAGACTCAAATTTCTACCCAAGGAAGACTTACCTTCAACTAGCTGTATATTCAGGAGCCACCCACTATTCTTCATAGGAGGCACATTTGGGTTTTCTTCACAGGTTGAGTGCCGGGTGGCAGACAAGAAGACACGAGATGAATGTCGCCTCTACCTCAACACTTTGCCTATTGATAAGTTTGTGATGCGACCAAGGGCTCTTCAAAGCACTACCCTTAGAGTACCTCGACGACAAGGCCTAGACCTGCAGCTAGTGGGAGACACTACCTTAGCGATCTACAACCCTCACCGGTGCTATCTTCAGGTTGGGCTACCCCGTACTACGGTTTCTGCACTATCACACTTCCCTGCCCTTCTAGCTAGGAAGATTGGAACCGAGGAGGACGAGCGAGCTGTGTGGAATGCACTAATCATGTGGGAAATCAGCTGGGTGCGTGCTCTGCAAGTAGAGGTGGCGGAGGATGAAGAGGGATACCGTGCTTATGTGAAAGAATTGCGCAAGATCCGGCCTCACGCGGACAAAAGAATGAATGTAATTTAAGCTTTCTTCTTGATGTACTTGGAATGATTAATGAAATAATGTTCAATGAACTTGATTGAGTGGAATAAGAGGTTTGTGTTGAGAAATGTGCAATGGATTGCTTGATTGAACTTGAATGGATGGACAAATAAGCTTAAAATGGAGTTCTCTGTCTGACAAACGGTCCATTAAAGGGCCGCTAACTAGAGACTAGCGGTCTTACGATAGACCGCTAGAGACAGCGCTCAGGAAAGCTGAGTTTTAAACTCTCGGAAGAGGAAAATGGTCTAATTATGGGCCGTCAGAAGACTCTAGATGGTTTAAATTAAGACCGCGAGGCACAATTTACTGAGAGTTGATTTTTCTAGCTTTCGGGAAAGGAAACGGTCTAATTATGAACCGCCAGAGATGGTTAGCGGTCTAATGATAGATCGTGAGGGGACCAGAAACAAAAGATTTGTGAGCTTTGAATCTTGGGCGCTTGAACCTGCGTCTGTATACACTTAAACAAGAAAACAAGTTAAATTTGTTCTTAGACTCAACCCCTTGCCTGCAACAAGTTAGAAAATGACCAGTTCTTGATATTTGGTCAAGGGGTGGAGCCTTATCAAATAGGCAGAAATATAATGAAGAAAATGTAATGCATGCAATGTAAGATGATGGTATTTTTTGAAATATATGATTTTTTGGGATTTTGAAATATGTGATTTTTTTGGAGTTTAGAAATATATGATTTTTTTTTGTGTTTGAAATATATGATTTTTTTGGATTTTGAAATATATGATTTTTTGGATTTTTGAAAGCCAATTCCATCCCAGCAACAAGAGCCCTTCTTGCCCCACTAGGAACCTCCTGAGATCGCGTGCTTTTGAGGTGACAATCCCTGGCCAGGGCCAATCTGTATGATGGTGCTTCTACCGAGGCCATACCCTGGGTACTGTTTGGTCCTAAAAGAAAAATAGAATTCAAGAGGTAAGCTTAGGCCAGGTGTAGAGGTTTCCATGGTTTGAGTCCTTCTCATGACAATCCTTTCAGAGATTCAGTCTGTTGGGCCGGGGCTTTGTGTCCGCCATCGAACCTTTATCCACCCTAGGCACGCATACGACCGGGTTCATAACGTCCCGCGGGGAAACTGTACTGTCACTCTTGCTATGCCTAGTTTTATATTTTTGTGGAGCTTTGATTTTGAGATACAGACTTTTGAAATAGGTCTTTGTTTTTGGTTGCGATCGTTGCTCCTTCTCTTTCTTTTCTTCTTTGCTTTTTCTTGCGGAATCAGGTCATAACAGACTGCCCCTATTTGAGACCTCCTCTCATCAGGGTGTCTAGATCACTCATCGCCCCCTTATATACCACTTGCCCCTAGATTCAGCCGAGGGAGGAACGGACAGGGACTTTGACTTCCCCCGGGCATGGCCAAGGAGAAAACAATGTTTACATGACTAGGGAACCGGACCAGGGACGTCGTGAAGTGTGTGATTTGCCAAACTCGGATCCTCCTTCGTGATTGAGGAAAAGGGACAGTCTGCTACCGGGCTTCATTAGCTTGACTCTAAGTATAAAAGCTGTAAGATACAACCCATTGCAAGCGTGAGACAGCTCCTCACCTTCTACGTTGACTAAGCGATAAGCGTTCCCTGGATAAGCTTCTTAACGACAAACGGACCTTCCCAGTTAGGTTGCAATTTGGACCTGGGACCTCCGGACCTAATGAATTTACGTTTCAAAACCATATCACCTATCTGAAATTTACGTTCGATTACCTTCTTTTGAAAATAACATGAAACTCTCTTTTGATAAACGGACACGTGATCGGCCGCATTCATCCTCTTCTCATCAAGAGTTCCAGCTGAACGAGCAACGCCTCTCGACGTTCATCGAGATTAAGTTCCTTATCGAGCTGCACCCTTAGGGAAGGGATTAAGATCTCGTATGGGAGCACCGCCTCCATCCCATAGGTGAGAGCATAGGGGGTTTGCCCCGTAGGAGTACGGACGGAGGTGCGGTAAGCCCATAGAGCTTCCACTAATCGTTCAGGCCAATCAGAAAATTTGTGAGATTCGCATGTTTTCTTTATGATTTTAAGAAGGGTTTTATTAGTGACCTCGGCTTGACCGTTGCCTTGAGGATAATATGGAGATGAATGATGCAATGCAATATTGAACTTCTTACATAGGTCCTTGAGCTCTTGAGAGATGAACTGGGGTCCATTGTCGGTGACGATGCTGCTTGGCACTCCGAACTGCGAGATAATATTCTTCATGATGAAGCGGCATACCGTGGTTGCTTTGATCTCTGCGTACGCTCTGCTTCGGCCCACTTGGTGAAGTACTCAGTGGCGGTAAGGATGAAGGATTTTTTCTTGGTCTCAGAGTTAGGATCACCGAGCGGGCCGACAATGTCGAAAGCCACATAGAGAATGGCCAAGGAGCAGAGAGAGGATGAAGAGATGAAGCTGGAGCATGGATTTTATAAGCGTGGAGTTGGCATTTAAGACACCTCCGGACATAGAGGGAGCAATCTTCCTCTAGAGTGGGCCAATAGTAACCCTGCCTAAGGATTTTCTTCGCTAGAGCCTGGACATTGACATGACCTCCACACTCACTAGAATGGGCTGCTTCAGCCACTTTCCAAGCTTCATCGTCATCTAGACATCTCATGAGTATTCCATTGAGAGCGCGCCTGTACAATTCTCTAGCAATGATAGTGTACTTCGAGGTGGCTCTTTTGATAGCCTTACGCTGCTCGGCGTTTGCCCCTTCAGGGAACGATCCATCTTTGCAATAGAGCTCGATTTCATGGTACCATGGCAATTCTTCTTCCTCCAAGATCTCCTCCAACTTTTTTAAAGACACTTCCTTTAAATTTTCCTTCTCAACCCTAGCCTCCACAGTCTTCCTAAGGTTGTGATACCAAGGATCCTGAAGAGAGGGTGCGTCCAATCTCTGAACGACGATAGTCTCAGTGCTCTGACTGAAAGGGAAAGATAAAGAGGAAGCGAGTGATGCCAGCGCATCAACAAGGATATTCTGAGATCGAGGGATATGGATATAGATCAATTGCCTAGCCAAGAGAGTGACCAAATCCTGATATGGCTTGGGCTTCGGGTCACGGGTGCGGTAAGTGGACAGAACCTGCCGCAGGACGAGCTGAGAGTCTCCTATGATGTTAAATAGCGAGCGCCCTAAGAGGTAGGCGTGCTTCAATCCGGCCAGGAGAGCCTCATACTCAGCGATGTTGTTGGTAGCAGGAAAATGGAGCTGATAAGCAAAGGGAATCGTCACCCCTTCCGGAGTGAGGAGAACAGCACCTATCCCTCGGCCTTGAGAATTGAGTGCACCATCGAAGTGCAGAGACCAAAAGGGATGATGGGTAAGAACAGAGAGATGCTCGTCAGGGAAATCATCCTGAATAGAGTCTGTGCAGGGGATAGGAAGATGGGCAAGATGCTCAGCGATGGCATATCCTTTGATTGCCTTCTGAACAATGAATGTGATATCAAACTGAGAGAGGAAGCTCTGCCAGCGAGCTAACCTACTAGAAAGGACGGCTTTTCTAAGAGATAACGGATCGGGTCCATTCTAGAGATCAACCTAACTGGGTGGGCTAGAAAATAGTGTTTTAGTTTCTGAGCTACCCACACTAAGGCGGCACAAGTCTTCTCCATAGCGGTGTATTTGGTCTCCGCCGGGTTAAATAACCTGGAGAGGTAATAAGCTGCCCGCTCTTTGCCTTCTTCATCTACTTGTGCTAAGACCGCCCCTAGGGAGTCCTCGATGACAGAAATGTATAGGATTAGGGGTTTCCAGGGACAGGAGGTTGCAAAACCGGGGATTGGTCAAATATTCCTTTAAGTCCTCATAGGCCTTTTGACAATCTTGATTCCATTCAAACTTGACCCCCGCCTTTAGCAATTCATAAAACGGGCGGCACCTCTGAGAATGCTGGGATATGAATCTTCTAATGAATTACAATCGACCAATCAGTCCTCGAAGTTCCGTGATATTCTTAGACGGAGGCATGTCCATGACGGCCTTTGCTTTGTTAGGATCGATCTGAATCCCCATTTGCTGACTATAAAGCCTAGCAACTTCCCTGAAGAGACTCCAAAAACACATTTCTTTGGATTCATTTTTAACTGGTACTCCCTAGCTCTCTGGAGCACCTTAGCCAGAATAGCGGGGTGTTCTTCTTTAGTTCTCGACTTCACCAAAATATCATCCACGTAAGCTTCCATGTAAACATGCATCATGTCGTGGAATATGGCCATCATCGCCCTTTGATAAGTGGCACCGCGTTCTTCAAACCGAACGGCATGACCACATAGCAATATGTACCCCAGGGCGTGGTGAAGGAGGTTTTCTCTTGATCTTCGGAGCGAGACGGATCTGGTTATATCCTGAATAACCATCCATGAATGACAATGCTTCATACCCGGTGGTATTGTCCACCAAAACATCTATGTGAGGCAGCGGAAATCATCTTTGGGACATGCTTTGTTAAGATCCTGAAATCAATGCAAATGCGCACCTTTCCATCCTTCTTGATAACAGGGACTATGTTCGCCACCCACTGAGGATATAAGACAACTCTGATAAACTTGGCCTTGTACAATTTATCGACCTCTTCCTTAATCTTAAGGCCATGTGGGGGTGAAATCTTCTTGACCTTTGTTTCACGGGTGTTGCCCCTGGTTTAAGCACGAGTCGATGTTCCACTAAAGAGGGGTCAAGACCCGGCATGTCCTCGTAAGACCAGGCAAAAGAATCGCTATACTCCCTTAGAACCTTGATTAAATCTTCTTCTACTTCTGGAGGGAGATTAGCAGCAATGATAATGGGCCTGGGGTCTTCTTCAGTTCCCAGATTTATTTCCTTTGTAGGTTCATCCACCGCTGATGATGGCTCATCAAATCTCTTTAATCCTTGCGCATACAGATCGACGGTGTCATCTACGTTGCTGTCCTCATCATCGACCGGGTCTTTTTCATCCATGATTTCATAAACACCTAATCCGTCGTCGCTCCACACCCCTTCTTGCTCCTCATCTTCTTCATCACAATCGCCGTAGCGATAAACTCCGGGCACTTCAGAAGAGCATGACATCGCTGAGCTAGATCCTGCAAGAACCTATCAGGAACGGATTTGGAATGACGCACAAGCGGGCGCGGCTAGGTGAGAAGGGTTGGATGACCTAGAACAAGACCCTACTTCTCTAGACCTAACAGACTCTACTTCCTAGACTCGACGGACCCTACGTCTAATCTAGGAGAAAGGAAATCTAATGGGAAGGAGGTAGCAGGGACCTCATGCCCCTGGGAGGAGGATGGAGAAAAGAGAGCGTAATCTTCCACTGAAATCTCCGTTTCAAATTTGACGTTTTTTTTTGAGAGAGTCAGTGAGATCATATAGCAAGAGGGAGAGGAAGGTGGAGGAGGGAAGTTGACGGGGGAAGAGAGACGGGAAAAGAACATCAAAGAACGGATCAGAAGAAGAGAACCAGATATTGGAGAGATCGATGAGGAGGACCACATGGTGGAGAGATCAATGGGTGGGCATTGCCCACATGCACATGCACAAATAATACCTCGAGCGGCATTTCTGTGAAAAACGGATTGACCATGATAGGAGGTGGACGGGGTATAGATTCCAGCAGTTGGAAGAGGGACATAAGACGGGAGGGAGACCAAGTAAAGATGATGGGTGAGCTCCCCCTTTCCCATGGACGACAAGCTGGCTTCCGCGGCTGATAACACACGAGATGCACCTCCTGGTTATCCTAGCAACTTTCATCTTCATAAAATAGCCTTTCAAATGCTTGGCTACAATCAATCATGTCATTAACCAGTCCCTTAGGCAGCAATGGCGGGCTGTTGGCTATGTGAACTTCGTCTTCCTGCTTGGGCTGATCTGGAGATGCTTTTAATGTGCCTGGCTGGAGAGGGTCTTTAACAAAATGCTGGTGGTAGTCCCATGTCAAGGGCCCAGAATCGCCCAAGAGAGCGAAGGCAGACTCTTGATAGCCGAGGCCCCTCCTATTCATCTTTCTTCCTTTAGGGACCGGCTTGGACCGCCCTTGCAGTTGTGCGCCGAGGCCTCTCCCCGGCTGATAGCATGTTGGGGTCCCGTAGTGCAGGAACACGGTTCTAGAGGGGGGGGGGGTGAATAGAACCCTCCACTAAAATTATGTCCAATTAAAACTATTTACTACCTTACAGCGGAATTAGCAAGATTAGCAAGAGTGAGGAATTTAAACTAATTGGAATAGATTTGATTCTCTCAATCTCACCGTTCTCACTCGAAAGGATAATGAGATAAGAACGATAACACAAACCACCACAACACAAACCACAATGCAAGCCACAAAACACGGGGATTTTTAAGGTGGTTCGGGACCACGACGGGCACCCTACGTCCACCCCTCACCAAACCGGTGAGGCTTCACTGCTGTATAAAATAGCCCGGGGATTAAACCCCACACACACACGAAGCCAAGCTCCAACACCCACACGTAGGACGAAGCCTACACAATCACACGGGAGAAATCCCCCAATCACACACGGGGAACAAACCCCACAAAATGCCCAAGCACACACGCGGATATGCTCCGCACAAAACGATGCACCCGCATCAACCAATCACTCGGAGACCCCTTTCTCCGAACACCCACACAGAATATCCTTCCAGAAATTTAAGAACCTAAGACAAATAGATGCATTGAGCCCCAAACAAACTCTAGAGAATGAATCAAAGAAGATAAGGCATGTATGAAGCTCCCCCTTCAAGAAAGACTCCGGATCTTCTTGGCTCAATGTCGGATGGCCGCGATTTGAGCGTCCTCGCGTTCCTCTCGTCGAGACGCTTCTTTTCTTCTTCTACCATGAGCTCCAAATCTCCATGGATGTAGATGATAACCCTTCCTCAAGAGCTCCTTGGTTGCTTTCCCCCTTTTCTCCACCTACAAGATAGAACAAGATACATTAGGGCTTCTCACCTCATCAAATTCGGAGTTCACATTCATATATATAGTGGAGTGGACAAAAGACACATAAAACCCTCCCAATACATGTTAGAAACCCCCCAATAACATTAGTAACCATTTGGGGGTATTTTGGTAAACTTTAGATATGATTCCATAGGGTTTCGGAAGCTCCCGAGAAACCCGTGCCGGGATGGGTCGACCCCATGGGTCGACCCCCAGGGAGCCTGAAGGCGGCCTGGAAGCAGAAAACAAACCCAGATTTCATGGGTCGACCCCATGGGTCGACCCATGCACACAGGGTCAAGGTTCTGTGTTCTGTCCGGTCCAGAACACTTAGGGGTCGACCCAATGGGTCGACCCAAGCTAGAAAGGGCTAGAAAACTCCATTAATTCAACATGAAATCATGGGGAAATAAATGTTTAAATGTTACCATAACCCCATGTAGATTAACCATGTATTTTCATCTTGAAAACATGAAAAAGCAAGTGGTTAGTTGGGAATCAAAATCTTTGCATCAAGCAACAACACTATTAATATGTTGACATTAAAACACATCATTGAACCCATTTAAATATGTATTTGTCTTCTCAATTTAACCAACCAAAACATGTATGACCAAATGCAATGTCATGGAAGCTTTAATGTGTAATTAGCATCTTTGGCCACAAAGATCACAATAAGTATTTGCATGAACATATGCAAGTTGAATAAGCACTTTCATTGAACATTTTGAGCCTTTCCATAAGCATGATGTTTCATCAATGCTCATATTGAATTAATCATTAGTCCATCACAAGGCAACCAAAAATCTTGACTTTAACAGTCCAAGAAATCTCATTTGAGAAATGCATGAACCACCATCAATGCATTAAGATCTCATGAAAGATGTGCATGAAAATAACCCGGAACTTGACATAAAGATGGTTAGATGTTACCATCATCCAATTGACATGAGAGGGTTTAAGAATCATCTTTGGACCTGTAGAAACACAAGAGTGTGAGGTTACCACATGTGTGAAAGTTAAGAGCTCATGAACTAGATTCTTCCAAAAGAACCTTCATAACTTGTCAACCATCCAAATGCTCATTGCATAAATAAATGTTTTCATAAAGACAAAGTCACGGGCTATGGCATTTGGGGAACTTTGAATCTTCCATTGCATCTAAGGCAAATGTAATGATATGGGGGCTCAATCATTCAAGTAGCCTTGCCACGATACGCTTACATATCATGAAACTCAATTTGACAAGTGTGAACACCTAAACACACACATGTGCAAACAAATGCAAATATGCGTTTTCATTATGCATCCTCATGATCTCTTACACATATGTAGCTATGCATGTTTGTAAAGATGTTTCCACATTACATTACATGCAAGTCTTTCACACATCAAGTTAATAAATCAAGCTTTTGGTGCGTAGCTCACAAGATCAAGCATTCATGCTATGCATGAGCAATATAGAGCCAACTCTCAAAAGTCTTGAAGAATATTTCAAGCACATCACAAGCTTAAAGAGGTTCAAGTAGAAAGTGCATGATCCACATTCAAATTTGAAACATTCATGCCTCATGAAGGTTTATAACATGCTAACCATTCAAACACACATTCATTCAAATGGCATTCTTGATGACAAAGACTAACATTCATGACTTTGGCCACTTAGAAGAATATGCATGAAAGCCTACATCTTCAAACCCTAAGGACTCATGAAGAAGGTACATGAAGCCACATGTATATCTATGCACAAGTACTATGGGTCAACTTACTGTAGCTTTCTCACCCAAAATTCACTTAACTGAAGATATGTGAATTGCCAAGTCTTACCAATGGTTCTTAGAAGAATGGAGATAGAATTGACACAAGTTCTGAATGGTGGACAACAAGATGACGTAGTTAAGCATTCTCTTGAGTTCCACCTGATGTCCATCAAGACTCGTTCCTGCAATGCAAGAAGATTAGCATACTTGCATTCAAATGAACATGACTCTCATTCCAGTGAGAGTTGAGCTATTACAAACAAGTGAGCATGATAGCATTCATATGAGCATAAAGACTCATTCATGTTGATGGCATTCAGAAGCATTATTTTACTAATTCATTCTCATTCTAGAACATGACTCCATAGCATGAGAACAAGTATGATTCAAGCACATGAGAACATGAAGTATCATTCAAGCACAAGGCACATGAGAACATGAAGTATTGTTCAAACATGAGAACATGAAGTATTATTCAAGCACAAGGCCAAGCAAGGTCAAGTAACAAAATCATTTTGTAATCATCAAAATCACATGCACAACAATCTCCCCCATTTTGATGATGACAAAATATTATGCATTAATGCTCTCTCTCCCCCTTTGACATAATCAGAAATGGGGATCAACATGGGGAGTTCACGATAGCATCAAAACCAAAATCAGCAAGCTTACTCCCCTTAAGGCAAAATGAGAACAGTCAAGCAAAACATATGATACTCATGAAAGAAGCACAAGGAACAGTTACCAGTCTCTCTCCCTTTGTCATTGACACTGAATCGACGGACAACGGGGTTATTAAGAGAACCACATGCACACAATGTTCAACAAGATGCAATTCAAATATGCATGAGTGAATGCACTAAATGCCAAGTATGCATGAACTAATTGCACATGTTTGAAATGCAAGTTGTGGGCAACATGAACATGCAGAATGCAAGTGGAATGATCAAGTATGATTGACTTCCAAGCAAGTAGATCTAAATACATGCAATATAGCTCCCCCAATTTATTCATAGTGAGAGGATAGGTGTATGAAAAGTGCAGGTGAGTCAATGAAACCAGTTTGCTCATGTGTACACCTAGGGGATTGTGCAATCATTTAGGAGAATAAAGCGAATGCCAATGCAATCAATCAATTTTCTGAATACATATTAAATCAAATTTCCAAAGGTGTAAGTGAATAACATGAAAATGGATTGTTGCAATATGGATATTCAGATTTTAAGATCAACACAACGAGAGATTGTACAAGCTACACTATAATCCGAGAACAGCGTATTGGAGGCTACGCTCTACCTCAATAGAATTCCACATCAGAATTTTTCATTGATTTCACATAGACAATCAGAATTTTTCTAAGAATGATCAGGTTCAAATAATTCCTTTTTACGCGAGGAGACACATGGAGCTCATGCCAGACTCCCCGGTTACTCAGAATACTGAACCATTTCACTTCATTTTGAACAGAGATATTTTAGTACAACACCTTTCTTAAATGAACCACATCACGTCTCAGGTGACATGTGCCCAATTTACTCAGTGAGACTAAACATTGCTCTGCCTTTCATTTCACATTCTTTTCACAAAGATAGGTAGGCAGCTTTTTCCTCAACTGTCTCTTCAACATACATGCAGCAGGTTTAATAACTCTAGAGTGTTGAAAAGAAATTCCTATATCCTTATCTTTAACACTCATTTTCACATATTGTGCAAGAGGTGTGCGAATTTGATTTAGCATGTATATCGAAAACATCATGAGCACATAGCAATGCAACTCCCCCTATCTAGATGCACTTATCAAATATTGACTCCCCCTGAGTGTATGACAAGAACCACACTTGTTAGGACTCAGATGCAACATTATTTATCAAGGGAGTGTATGGTCATAGAAAATTCCAAGGAAGGGGTTGTAGCATATATTAACATGCAAGCACACAACGAGGAAATATGCAATATGCAATGTAGAATGCATCATGTATGCAGAATTTCAGATTTTATTTGAATGTTTCAATGCCCCTAATGCATGAACTCTTATGCATGCAACCTATAACAACTTGAGAATGCAATGCAAAATGCAAAAGCAAAAACCAAGAGTTTGATTTTCAGACTATCATGATAGATTGCACATGAAAGCATTCACATTCAAATGATAATCAACAAACATTCTCCATGACATGCCCTTCAGGAACAAGGATGCAAAAATGATCAAAATCAAGCAATGCAACCTGATTATTTTCAGAAGTTGTTCCAAATAGATTTTCAGAGATTATGCCTTCTTAAAACAAGAAGGATTTTCAGATTCAAATAGAAAGCACATGCATGTCAAGGCAAATAGATTTCATTCAAAAAGACATGTTTCAACAATTTAAGTTCTGAATTTTGATACACGGTGGAGGACATTGATCCTAAGATCACCTCACACATAGTGATAGCTTCCTAACAGACTTGATCTGTCATTTCACATATCACCATTTGATATACCAAAAATTCATCCATTGAAGGCTTGTATGACTTGTGAGGAAATGCAATTCAGGCATCATATGAAAACTATAACAAAATAACATACCAAACATCAAAATCATCAAGTTTAATAATGAAAAGGCAAAGTTGGGGTTTTACCTTGTGAGTGTGCCTTGTTCCATTTTATTGGAACCCCTTTCATTCTTTGTTTACCTCAAGGCACACCTTCATAACAACCGACTCACTTGTCGGATCTTGGCACCCAAGCCTTCTTGGGTCCTTGGATGTTGGTAGCATCTCTTTCAAATGTTTTCTTTGACCTTTTCATTGCCACTATATCATCATCCTTCATGATCCTGCAATCCTCAATGACATGTCCATGGGTTCCACAATAAAAGCATTGAGGGATGGTATTTCTAGCAAAGGATGTTCTTTCATGAGCATAGGCATTTTCAAAAGTTTTCCATCTCCTATTTTCAAAGGATCTAGGTCTAACAAAATTAAACCTAGCATTCATTCTAGAAGCATGGAAATTTTTAGTTTTCAAAAACCAACATTCTTTCATAACATGCCCGTAATTTCCACAATGATAGCAACAAGGTGAAGTAGTTCTAACAAATGATTTATCATTATGAGCAAACGTTTTTCCAAAGAACTTTCCCTTGTTTGATGAAAACCTTTGAGCACGAAAGGCATATTGGTTACTGAATTTTCTTTGAGCATTGCACTTAGCATTGTTAGCATGAAGTTCATCTTTTTGCTTTGAAAAACAATTTTTCATGGTGTGGCCTAGCTTACCACAGTGAAGGCAAGAAACATTTCCTTTTGATTTGAAGGCATGTTTTTCTTTGCATGCATGTTGGTCATCTTTTTTCATGATATCACAATCATCCATAACATGGCCATGCATGCCACAGTAAAAACAACTCAACTTTGAACTTTTAGGAACGTGAGCATGCTTTTCATGATTTTGGTGAGAATCAGATTTTCTATTATGACTCTTAGGACCATTTTGACAGTTGGGTGATGGGGCAAATTTCTTGGTCCTAGGTTGGGCTTGAGTTTTAATCTGGGGTTTCTCAACAAAAGATGCATTAGAAGAACATGAAGCATGCACGAATGATGTTTGGGTTTTCAGACCAAAAGCTTTCTTTTTAGTGGGTTCATACCCAAGACCTTCCCTTTGAAAATTCACCTTGGTCCCCAAGATTTTATCTAGGTTGTCTTTCCCCTTGACAAATTTGGACAAAGATGCATTCAAATCAATGATTTCGTTTTCAAGGGATGCAATGTGCAACTCATAGCTAGCAATTTCTTGTTCACTGCAAACATTACATTCACTTAACACTTTGTTTGTAGTTTTATAGCTTTCAAGTTCTTGTTCCAGCACATGCAATTTTTCACATTCATTAACAACCACAGATTTTCCTTTTTCAAGAACAAGCAGTCTTTCAGACATGGCATTGTTTAATTGTTTCAAACTTTCATTTTCAGATCTCAACAACGCATTTTCTTTCTCACTTTTATCAAAACTGTTCAATCTCCCTTCAAGCAAAGCATTCTCGATTAGCATGGCACCAATTTTCTTTTTAAGTTCCTCATTTTCAAACATGATGCTCTTGCTATCATTTTCAGAATCAAGAAGTTTTTCAAGCATTTTATCATCGTCAGATAAGGAATCCAACTTGTTTCTAAGACATTTTTCAGATTCTTCAAGCAATGAAATCTTAGATAACAAGAGTTTGTTCTGATCAAGCAAAACATCGGAATCATTTTCAATTTCAAGAGCAGTATTAGATTTTTTGAACATTTCAAGCTCTTCAGTCATACATGACATTTCATCTGAAAATAATTCAACTTTGGATTCTAGAAGTTCATTATCATTTTCTAGATTTTCAATTTTTGATTCTAACTCAATGCATTTTTCACAAGAACCACTAGCATGCACATTCTCACTAGTTTTCTTTTTCAGATTTTTATTTTCAGATTTGATTTTCTTATATCGACTCGATAACTCCTCATAAGCATCAAGAAGTTCTTCAAAAGACATTTCGTCTTCATCAGAGTCAGAGTTAGAATTTACCTCATTTGAAGTTTCTTCACCATGAGCCATTAAGCATAGATCCATTACTTCTTCTTCATACTTCCGTGCCAATTCATCCCAAAGGTCTCTTGCCGACCTACACAAGGGAATTTGTGAAAGTATGTTAGACTCAATCGCATTCAAGAGAAAATTTAATGCTCTAAGATTCATTTCATCTTTCTTGACATGCATATCATCACATTTGTTATGTTCAGTAGGAAGCTTGTATGGACCTTCACATATGACCTTCCAAACATTAGGCTCATGCAAACTAAGATAAACACACATAGCATTTCTCCAAGAAATATAATCATGACCATTAAAGATAGGAAGGCAATTCATAGAGATTTGATCAACAGAAAAATTCATGATTGACAATGCACTAGGATCACTCTGTAGATCGTTAGATCTAGGGACAACAGAGCCTCGCTCTGATACCAATTGTTGGGGTCCCGTAGTGCAGGAACACGGTTCTAGAGGGGGGGTGAATAGAACCCTCCACTAAAATTATGTCCAATTAAAACTATTTACTACCTTACAGCGGAATTAGCAAGATTAGCAAGAGTGAGGAATTTAAACTAATTGGAATAGACTTGATTCTCTCAATCTCACCGTTCTCACTCGAAAGGATAATGAGATAAGAACGATAACACAAACCACCACAACACAAACCACAATGCAAGCCACAAAACACGGGGATTTTTAAGGTGGTTCGGGACCACGACGGGCACCCTACGTCCACCCCTCACCAAACCGGTGAGGCTTCACTGCTGTATAAAACAGCCCGGGGATTAAACCCCACACACACACGGAGCCAAGCTCCAACACCCACACGTAGGACGAAGCCTACACAATCACACGGGAGAAATCCCCCAATCACACACGGGGAACAAACCCCACAAAATGCCCAAGCACACACGCGGATATGCTCCGCACAAAACGATGCACCCGCATCAACCAATCACTCGGAGACCCCTTTCTCCGAACACCCACACAGAATATCCTTCCAGAAATTTAAGAACCTAAGACAAATAGATGCATTGAGCCCCAAACAAACTCTAGAGAATGAATCAAAGAAGATAAGGCATGTATGAAGCTCCCCCTTCAAGAAAGACTCCGGATCTTCTTGGCTCAATGTCGGATGGCCGCGATTTGAGCGTCCTCGCGTTCCTCTCGTCGAGACGCTTCTTTTCTTCTTCTACCACGAGCTCCAAATCTCCATGGATGTAGATGATAACCCTTCCTCAAGAGCTCCTTGGTTGCTTTGCCCCTTTTCTCCACCTACAAGATAGAACAAGATACATTAGGGCTTCTCTGCTTACAAATTCGGAGTTCACATTCATATATATAGTGGAGTGGACAAAAGACACATAAAACCCTCCCAATACATGTTAGAAACCCCCCAATAACATTAGTAACCATTTGGGGATATTTTGGTAAACTTTAGATATGATTCCATAGGGTTTCGGAAGCTCCCGAGAATCCCGTGCCGGGATGGGTCGACCCCATGGGTCGACCCCCAGGGAGCCTGAAGGCGGCCAGAAGCAGAATAAAAACCCAGATTACATGGGTCGACCCCTGGGGTCGACCCATGCAGTGTGGGTCGACCCCATGGGTCGACCCATGCACACTGCATGCAAGACTGAGTTCTGTTTGTCCAGAACTCTTAGGGGTCGACCCAATGGGTCGACCCATGCTAGAAAGGCCTGCAAAACACCATTAATTCAACATGAAATCATGGGGAAATAAATGTTTAAATGTTACCATAACCCCATGTAGATTAACCATGTATTTTCATCCTGAAAACATGAAACAACAAGTGGTTAGTTGAGAATCAAACTCTTTGCATCAAGCAACACCACTATGAACATGTTGACATTAAAACACATCATTGAACTCATTTAACCATGTATTTGTCTTCTAATTTAACCAACCAAAACATGTATGACCAAATGCAATGTCATGGAAGCTTTAATGTGTAATTAGCATCTTTGGCCACAAGGATCACAATAAGAATATGCATGAACATATGCAAGTTGAATGAGCACTTTCATTGAACATTATGAGCCTTTCCATAAGCATGATGGTTTCATTAATGCTCACATTGAATTAATCATTAGTCCATCACAAGGCAACCAAAAGCCTTGACTTTAACAGTCCAAGAAATCTCATTTGAGAAATGCATGAACCACCATCAATGCATTAAGATCTCATGAAAGATGTGCATGAAAACAACCCGGAACTTGACATAAAGATGGTTAGATGTTACCATCATCCAATTGACATGAGAGGGTTTAAGAACCATCTTTGGACCTGTAGAAACACAAGAGTATGAGGTTACCACATGTGTGAAAGTTAAGAGCTCATGAACTAGATTCTTCCAAAAGAACCTTCATAACTTGTCAACCATCCAAATGCTCATTGCATAAATAAATGTTTTCATAAAGACAAAGTCACGGGCTATGGCATTTGGGGAACTTTGAATCTTCCATTGCATCTAAGGCAAATGTAATGATATGGGGGCTCAATCATTCAAGTAGCCTTGCCACGATACGCTTACATATCATGAAACTCAATTTGACAAGTGTGAACACCTAAACACACACATGTGCAAACAAATGCAAATATGCATTTTCATTATGCATCCTCATGATCTCTTACACATATGTAGCTATGCATGTTTGTAAAGATGTTTCCACATTACATTACATGCAAGTCTTTCACACATCAAGTTAATAAATCAAGCTTTTGGTGCGTAGCTCACAAGACCAAGCATTCATGCTATGCATGAGCAATATAGAGCCAACTCTCAAAAGTCTTGAAGAATATTTCAAGCACATCACAAGCTTAAAGAGGTTCAAGTAGAAAGTGCATGATCCACATTCAAATTTGAAACATTCATGCCTCATGAAGGTTTATAACATGCTAACCATTCAAACACACATTCATTCAAATGGCATTCTTGATGACAAAGACTAACATTCATGACTTTGGCCACTTAGAAGAATATGCATGAAAGCCTACATCTTCAAACCCTAAGGACTCATGAAGAAGGTACATGAAGCCACATGTATATCTATGCACAAGTACTATGGGTCAACATACTGTAGCTTTCTCACCCAAAATTCACTTAACTGAAGATATGTGAATTGCCAAGTCTTACCAATGGTTCTTAGAAGAATGGAGATAGAATTAACACAAGTTCTGAATGGTGGACAACAAGATGACGTAGTTAAGCATTCTCTTGAGTTCCACCTGATGTCCATCAAGACTCGTTCCTGTAATGCAAGAAGATTAGCATACTTGCATTCAAATGAACATGACTCTCATTCCAGTGAGAGTTGAGCTATTACAAACAAGTGAGCATGATAGCATTCATATGAGCATAAAGACTCATTCATGTTGATGGCATTCAGAAGCATTGTTTTACTAATTCATTCTCATTCTAGAACATGACTCCATAGCATGAGAACAAGTATGATTCAAGCACATGAGAACATGAAGTATCATTCAAGCACAAGGCACATGAGAACATGAAGTATTGTTCAAACATGAGAACATGAAGTATTATTCAAGCACAAGGCCAAGCAAGGTCAAGTAACAAAATCATTTTGTAATCATCAAAATCACATGCACAACATAGCCCAATTTCAATATAATGTCTCAGCCCTTCGAATCTCAAATCTGGGGCTTCACCTTGATATTTGTTGCTGCAGAGACGGGTTTGCGTGGTGCATAAGCCCATGGAAAGTTCAAATCTAGCACCGAAATAACGGGCCGACTATTGGGCCACAAAGTTGGTAGCACTTTCTTCGAGATAGACTTGACTGACTGAACTGTGGACAAACTTTTCACCTTAACCACCCTCCCTTGAAAAGGGAATTTGAGGCATTGATGTGCGGTGGATGGTACGGCGTCGAGATTGTCTATCCATGGACGACCCAAAATGGCTTTGAACATAGGGTTGATGTCCAGTACATAAAATTCTATGGGCATGGTAAGAGGCCCAAGCTCATCTTGAATGGTGACAACCCCATGACATGCTCTTCTTGAATTGTCATACGCTGCTATGGTGGTCGGGGTTGGCCGTAATAGTTCTTCTGATAAATTGCAAGCGTGGAGAGTGCTGAGCGGGCAAACATTAATAGATGCCCCTATATCAACCAAAGCTGCATCAATACTCACTTTGTTTAAGATTATCAAAATACATTGTGGCATTTGCCGAGCTTCTGGAGGTGCTAGATCGGTCTCGGAGAATGTAATTGCTGGCCCTTTCGAGATAGCTGCCAAGGCCGTCGGTAGACTATCAACTGCCACATCTTCGCTAATCATCACCTTCTGAAGAAAATTTTGTAATGCATCTTGGTGAAGTGTAGACCTTTTTATCAACTCTAATACAGATATTTTGGTGGGCACCCTGTCTAAGTGATGCAATAGATCATATTGGGTACCCCAACAGTGGGTCAGCCTCTTCCTGATCAGCAGTCGGTTGTGAAGACTGAGTATTGGGTGCCGGTGCACCAGTGGATGTGTAATTCCTGTGAAACAAACGCCTGCTCCGCAGGGCAAGGTTTTGTGCCAGCACAGGATCGGTTGACGGCTTGATGGGTCCGATGGGGTGGATGAGTGGTGTGGAAGAGGGTGTGGTGGAGATGATGGGAGTAGTAGGGATGATAGTGGAGGTAATGGGTTGTGGGGGAAGGATGACAGGCGGAGGGTTAGGTGCGGGCGCGGTAATGATAGGTGCGGGTACTGATGGAGGTGTAAAGGAAAGTGGAGGCGTGGAGATCGGTGTGGGCAGAGGCATAGTGAGAGAGGGATTGGGTGGAGGCGTGGTGATGATGGTGGGGGTGACGAGCAATGGACGAGGTGGAAGCACAAGTGGGTGTGCTGGTAGTGGAGTGGAGGCAAGTGGAGTAACTGTGGTAATTGGTGGAAGGATGAATGGAAGAGTTTGATGGTTGGGTGTAAGGATGGTGGGAGTAGAAGATGAAGTAGGGCGGCGGTGGTTATGGTGGAGGGCCATTATTTGCTAAGTGGAACCGTCATCATCATACGACCACCCGGCATCAGGAGTCGGAGGCTGAACAAAATTCACCTGAGCCGGTGCCGACGGCTGAGGCTGCGGAGCGGGAGGATGATTTGGCATGGGATTTTGATGGATCTCCAAGTCTTGGACCGGCTGTGGTTACTGTTGTGGCTGCTGCTGTGGCGGCGGTGCTTGTTGCTGCTGCACTTGCTGCCTCTGCGGCTGCCTTCTCTTCTATTTTATTTCAATGATGGCCTTGTGCATCTCGGCCCAGTCTATATGCTGCCCTTCATGCAGGTCGTATACCAAGTCTCTGAACTGAAAATAACTCTCAATAGTATGGCCAGGTTGCCTGTGGAACATGCAATACTTTGTCTGATCAACGGCTGGGTTCCAATTGGGCAGTTCCGGAGGAAGTTGAATGGCATTAATGGACATAAGAGCCGAGAAAATGTCCGTGAGAGACTCGGTCAAAGGAGGATATTGGGCTCTCTTCGGACCCGGGCGCTTATTATTGTTGGTGTAGCCGTTGGGTGGAGAGACATTGTGGTATTGCGGAGGTTGCGGAGGCTGTTGTGGAGCGGGGAACGTGTTTTGTGGAGCGGGGAAGGTAGGATGAGGGTTTTGTGGAGCGGAGAAAGCGGGTTAGGTGTTCTGTGGTGTAGAGAATTGGGGATTGCGGGAGTTTTGGGGAAAGCGGAATGGCACAGATTGGAAGGGGAATGCAACGGCTTGCACCTGCTCATTTGTTTAGATCCCCTCGGTGACAGGCCCCTGAGGCTTTTTGTGATATTTGGGCTTTTGGGCCTCGAAGAGTGAATGGATTGGGGAGTCCTTGAATTGAGTTTGAATAAAGCGCGCTCGGCTATATAGTTGGTGCATATTGGCTATATCATTTATAGCAATAATATTTCAGAATGTAGGAGTAGCATTTGAAATCAGCAGCTTGACTTTCTCTTCCTCCGGAATGTGGCCTGGCACTCGGGCGGCCATATGCCTCCACATGTCGGCATACGTAGCAAATTCTTCATCTGGCTTCATTTTCTCGGCCACCAAATCTGTAAAAGAATATTCCGGGCCGACCCGGTCTTGGAATCTCTAAATAAACTTATCTTTCACTACCTTGAAACTCTCGACATCTTCCAGCGGCAGAGAGTAGAACCATTATAAAGCAACCCCATCCAACGAGCGGCGAAACAAGTAGGCTATAAGGCGATCATCATATTGAAATTGGGCCGACTCGTACAAAAAGTCCCTCACATGGATGAAGGGATTGTTGTTCCCGTCATATTTACGGTAAGTGGGGAGCTCAGATTGCGGTGGGAACCGGATGTTCTGGAAACTAGGAACTGAAATATCTACTAGCGATTGTGGGCCAACCCGCTTTTGAAGGAAGTCAAGTTGTTGTTGCATGGAGGCCCATTTATCAAGTAGTTCCTGCTCCCTGGACGGAGCAGAGGTAGTGAAAGGAGTAGACTCAAGACAGGAAGCTGAAGGGTAGACGATAGATGAAAGGGGATGCCCATAAGAGGGATATTGGGCCGAAGAATGACCCATATTGGCATGGACATGGGCCGCCGCTTGCTGGGGGCGCATGAAATCGGATGGACCGACAAGCACTTGTGGCGCTGATGGGATGGACCCATAAGAATTTGCTGAGATAGGAGAAGGGAGGATGGTCTTCCCTTTGTCAAAAGCTTGATGGGCCGAACCAGAGGACTGGCCCGTTTCCAGACTAGATAATCGAATGGTCCTTGGCTGGATCGGAGTAAGATCAATCGGAACGGGCTGAACAGCAGGCCAGTCAACTCTTGGTTGAGCAATGGAGGCATTGGACAGACCTTGTACAATCGTGGGAGATGGGGCATTAGACCCCTGCAAGGCCTGATAGACTACCTGAAGTTGGCCCGGATCCAACTGGGCCATCATTTGAAGGACATGATTGGCAGAATTGGGAGAAGAGAGGGAGGGCTGCGTGCCCTCCATGGGGACAGAGGACAGAGGAGGGACGGACCCCTCTCCGGACTGGAAAGAGATGACCCGAGACGGGTCTCCTAGAAGGCCCTGGGGGGGAGACTCCTCCTAGGAACGGGGAAGATCGAAAGAGGGCATGTTTGACTTGAATAAAGGATTGAAATAGAAGGTAGAAAAGGAATTGCCCCTAGGTGATGATTCTAGACATCGGAAGCAACTCCACATGCAACGGAAGACCTTGACAAAATGCAAACAACACAAACAAGCACACAATGAGAGACTAAAACAAAGACTCCAAACTTATGAAGACAAAGAAAGGGATGAGAGGCACTCAAAATCAACCAAGTTATAATGATGCACCAATTTTTATTGTTTCCTCCTTTAGAACCTTAATGATTTGAATTTAGATATTCCCTCCAACAAGGTTCCTAATAGGAAGGGTGTTTGGGACTTGGTTAACTCTAAGTGTAAACTCTCCCTCACTTATGCAACCTAGACATGGTGTGGTAAAGGTACAACTGGCCCGGCGTCCGTGTGAGAATCCACGGCTCGCGGGGACTTATGGAGGTCCCGGATGTGATCACCTAGTCGGCCCCAAGGAATATGGAGACGAGAGGTTCACACACCAAGGTAGGAAATGCAACTAAAGCATGAATATGAATGATCCTATGTGCACCGGAGTGCATGCAAATTTTGGCCTAAAAACTAACAACTAAATATGCAAACAATGATGTAAATATGTATGACAACCAAGGAGGAGATCAGATAGCACCCAAGCATAAAAGTCACAGCAAAAATTGTGAAAATAAACTCAACCTCGGGATGCGTACCTATGACTGGAGAAACGGTCTGATATGAGACCGCCAGAGAGATAAGACGGCCTATTTCTGGGCCACTTTTAAGCGGCAAACGGCCGATCAGTGGACCGTCAAGGTGACCAGAGAGCAGAAAACAACAGGAAATTAAACGAAAAATATGAGGAAAACACAAGGGCAACTGGGTTAAATCAATAGCAGCAGGTCAAACAGAAGCTCAACACGATTGGCACTAGATGTCTCACCGTGATCGCCAAAAAATGGGTTGTTGATGGTTTTTGTGTAATGTGATGTGATGATGTGTGTGGATATGAATGTAGTGGTATGAGAGATATGTGTGTGAAGATGTGTGAACAAGTAATAACCTAACTCAAACAATCACCAAAGCCAGGAGCATGGGCATGTCATCAATGTTCATGAGGAACAAAAAGATAAAAAAACACACGCTGGGACGTGGAGCAAAGGAATAAAACAAGAACACACCGTTGTTGACACCCATTTTTTGTCGATAAGTTGAGTCATTTCTCTTACTTTCATTTGTTGATGCCTCGAGTTGTCCGTTACTTGTTGGGTTATTTTCATGGCACATCTTTGGGCTTATTTTATGGGTAGCCTCCCTCCCTGGCTAGGTCTGCTTTAATTCAGGGCTTAATGGGCCTTGATTTTATTTAATCTATCTTTTTTATGAATTTCAAGCATCCAGGGCATGCACGGTCAGTCTCCCGGCCGTTCATCCTATGAGCGATCGTTCTTGGGCCGTCCATATATTTCTTGGATATTTAGTTAATTTTTTGAGTTTCCACCGACAAGCTATCACACGGCCTGAGTGTAGCCACCCAAATCAATTGTGTGGTGTATCCTTAGCCGTTCATGTTACTAGAGTCCTAAGGTCATGGGTTTTTTAGATAATTATCTATTTATCTGAAAATTTTGATTTATCACCGACAGGGATGGACGACCTAGAGATAGCCGCTCAACAGGATGAGTGATCTATCGCACGACCGTTCAAACTTCCAGATTCCTGAAGATTCTAAGGGTTTTTCTCTCTCTATTCGTGATTTTTATCCCAACCTATCCTATCATTTTCTCCGCGGATATTCCACCAAATGGGGTGCCGTTTCCTCTGGTTGAGAGATAATTCAATTATCTACACATTTTATGTTATTATCTCGACCTAAAAATGGCTGGAAACCCTAATTTCGAGCTAGGACTTAGGGGCTCTATAAATAGACCCTAAAGGCTAAGCTTGAAGAGGGGGGGGGGGGGGATTTCATGGTCACGGCGAAGTCCTGCCGGATTCTGGAGTGACCCTAAGTCAGGGAGGGAGGCCTTCTACGTCCGTCCAGGCCTCCAGTTTCAGGGAGTAGCATGTTTTTGTGTCATTAGTTCATTAGTCACACCGTTCTTTTCTTCTCATTTGCATGCTTGGTTCCTCTTCTTTCATCCACGTTTTCCCTGCTCTTTTTACTGCATTACACACACCCCCCATACCTTTTGATGCCCCCAGGGGTTTAAAAACTCCCAGGTATTTCCCATTTCATGTTGGTTAGTTTATCTTCCATGTTCTTCTATAGTTTCTACACTTCACAGTTTTGACTTTGGGTTTATTTTTGTGTTCTACACCTTATCTTGCAGGTCAGCAGCGTCATAGCACGAGGCCCACTCCTTCTGGCCGGCCGGAAGGAGTGGAGGTTGAGCTCCTACATTTTGGAAGGTGGTGGCGTCGAGCGGTCGTTTTCTATCCGTTTGGGGATTCGAGCGGCTTCATCCTTACCGTTCATCTTCTTCCTGCGGCCATCTCCAAACCGTTCTTCTGCCTTCGTTCTTCATCCCGCGTTCCTCCCCCAGCACTATTCAACGGGCTATCGAGCGGCCGTGCGTCGTCCAAGCAGTTCTTCCACAACCACGCATCTCTGCAGTGTTGGTTAAAGGCGAGTGTCTCCCTTCTTTTCCAAGGTAGGGCGTGTTCATCGCGTTTGGTACCTTGGTGGTGATCACACAGGTTCACATACTTCTGTCCCCTTCTACTTTCCATTTATTTCTCATATTGATTTAGTAGAGGGATAAGAAGGATTTTAAAATGATAGGAAAATATATCTACATCCCCATTTTCTGGCGATCACGGTGGGACCCCTAGTGCCCATCGTGTTAGTGACTTGCTGACCCTTTTCTGTGCTTTCCACAGCTCCCTGTTCTTGAGTTGTTTCAGGTTGTTTGTGAGTCCTCCATCTGCCTCCATCGGTCTGCATACGCAGCAAAGTCCTCATCTGCTTTCATCTTTTCTGCAACTAAGTATGTAAAAGAATACTCGGGACCAACCAGATCCTGGAATCTCTGGATAAACTTCTCCTTCACGGTCTTGAAATTCTCTGCCTCCTCCAGAGGCAAGGTGTAGAACCATTCAAGGGCGACCCCGTCCAAGGACCAGCGGAACAAATACACCATCAGGCGGTCGTCGTGTTGGAACTGCACCGATTCATAAAGGAACTCCCTGACATGAATAAACGGGTTGCCATTCTCATCATATTTCTGGAATACGGGGAGCTCAGACTAGGGAGGAAAATGAATGTCCCTGAAATTGGGAACGGGGATATCAATGAGGGATTGTGGGCCGACCCTCTTCTGGAGGAGATCAATCTGTTGTTGCGTGGCAGCCCACTTGTCAAGAATTTCCTGTTCCCGGGATGGAGGAGTCAAGGTAGGAGGAGCAGAACCTGGATAAGGAGTAGACGGATAAATCGATGGAGGGGGAAGCCCGTATGATGGATAATGGGCCAAGGAAGGGCCCATATCAGAGTATGCAAGCTGGGCCGCCCTTGGCTGGAAGCGTGCAAAATCAGCCGGGGCCACAAGGGCATGCGGCGGTGGAGAGATGGTAGTGTAGGGATCCAAGTAAGAGGGTGTGGGGATCTGGGTCTTCCCCTTGTCCTGAAATTGATGGGCCGAGGTAGAGGCCTGGCCCGATTCTATATTGGGGAATCGAAGAACCTGAGGACGAATGGGAGTGAGATCACTGGGGGCCGCGGAGGTGGCTCCCAATCCAATAATCGGAGAGGCGGAGGTGGAGGTAGCAGGCACGCCAAAAGAAGGCACTGAAGACGGGGCATCTGCCCCCTGCAAGGCTTGTTTCAGAAGATGGAGTTGAGTGGGATCAAGCTGGGCCATCATATGCAAGATATGACTGGCCGAATTACAGGAATCGGAGTGAGAGGGCTGGGCGCCCTCAGCAGTGGTAGATGGGAGAGGGAGGGCGGACCCCTCTCTCCCCTGGAATGAAACGACCCTAGATGGGTCAGCCAAAAGCCCGTGAGGAAGGAAATCCTCATGGGTGTGCGAGAGATCATAGGAAGACATGGCTGTAGGGGAATCAAACAACGGGTTGAGGTAAGAGATGAAATGGGAGCTGCCCCTAGGAGATGATCCTGAGGGAATGAGGCAGCTCCACATGCACTAATCACTATAAGGAATAAAACACAAATAGCCCTAACCGATATCTAAACAAACAATTCAAGTAAAAAGCATACAAAGGAGGGGAGAGATAAGAGAAGAACCAACCAATTAAGCAACCAAGTTTTTTGAATGATGCGCGAAAATTTTTATAAGTTCCTCTCTAGGACCTTAGTGGATTAATTAAAGTATGAATTCACTCGACCACAAGGTACCTAACTAGGGTAGGAAAAGGTGAACTGGTTGACTCTATGGGACTCTCTCTCTCTCGCAGATGCAAACCCTAGACTGGGGTAGGTACGGTACAACCTATCCGGCGTCCGTGTGGGAATCCACGGCTCACGGGGACTTACAGAGGCCCTCGGTAAGGTCACCTAGTCGGCTCCAAGGAATATGGAGACGAGAGGAAACCCTACCTCGGTAGGAATGCAACTACTAATGAAGAGTGGTGTATGATCCTATGTGCACCGGAGTGCATGCAAGAGTCTAGCCTAGAAACTAGCAATCAATGAACAAATATGAATGACAAGTATGGCTAGCAATCACGTAAACATATAATGATAGCAAAGGGAGATCGATGATCAGCACCAAATAGCATGAAAATAATATAGCATGGCAATCAAAGCGAGGCTCGGGTGCACTGTAGCACGACAAGAACGGTCTCTGGGAGATCGTGCAGGGAGGGCGACGGTCCTGGGTGGAACGTTCACTGGCATGGTGATGCGGGACGGACACGGGAGATGACACTATTAGGTGCCACCCTCGGACTCTAGATGAAGACGCGACCAGCGGCACACACCAGGAAGACACTAAGCCCGACACTACGAGCTCCTAGTGGCAAAACGTCGCTAACAGAAGTGGAAGCTCACTCGTCATCCCAAGCGAGGGAAAGCGCGGACCGTGCGCGGTTAAGGAACCGGCGGATGTCAAGGGTAGTCCGACTCAACTTCCGGACTCGGATCGAGTCACGGGACGGGTCACACTCACTCTCACAGCGATGACATGGACACACGGGCTAGTACCTACGCTCTCGGCAGTGGCAAAAGACCGTATACTAGCTAAGCAAATGAACGCCAAGTGGTTCGGACCATTACCTCCACGCACCCAGCGTGGCGAAGACAACCCCGGCCGAATCACGGACTCCCGGTTAAACAATATCACAGCAATACAAAGATTTGACCCACTCCACGCAGGGAGGTAAAAGGTCACATGTGGAGCCTGGGAATCATGCAACTCGGGTTGACGGGCAACATCTTGATGTCGCCCGGCGGTGCCGAACTTCGTATTTTCATGCTTTCCGAACGGCGGGTTCTGCGGGCCCGCGGGGCCCACGGACGGCGCTATCCTCCGGATCTGCGGGGGTGGGACCCACTATGATGGGGACCCCCTGGTGGCGCGTCTCCACGGACGGCGGTCGGCCGGGAACACCGATCGGGGGTCGATCGGTCCCGATTCCCAAGCTTTGAAGTTACTGCCCACGGATTTTTAGTTGCTGTTTTCAGGCGCGCGCTCCGGCGAAAACGGCCGCTGCGATCAATCCCGACGTCTGATCGGGACGCATGAGCTATCGTTGGAAAGCTCTCTTCAAATGCTTAAATCCAGACCCAGAGAGATCTGATGGATCTGGTCGGATCAGAACTTTAATGAATTTACAAGCCCTTTGTTGTACAGTAACCGAAATCTCAGATCTGTAGGGTACTTGTCTGAGAACCACCATTGACCCCCTAGTAAACCTCCGATTCAGCTCTTTATCTCTTCTTCAAAGTTGTAGGGTATCCAACCAGAGAACTGGGAATATTTTTGGAATTTGATTTGGAGGTGGTGGTGATTTACTTTGATTTTTGGGGTGACTGGTGGTCGGATCTGGGAACAGGGGGACAGAACTGTAGCTAGGACTAAGAACGATTTTTAGAAAATATGAGATGGACGAACCAAAAATTGAGAAAAATTGTGGATGAAGGGGTGGATGGGTGAAACCTCCAGTAAAATTGGGCAAACTAGCAGAAATCAAAAAGTGAATCTAAGGTATGAAACTCAGAGCGGGGATGAATCTGGACAGAACTCCGGCAGAACCGAAATGGAAGAGTTGACGAAAATAACAAAATATGAAACGAGATCTGAATGGCAAACCAAAATTTATCGGATGTCCTTGACACCTCTGGAACATCCACTAAAATCCCCAGATCTATCTGAGCTCGTGGCTGAGACAAGAAATTCGTGGAAGCTTCTATGGTACTGCGCGGGCAGAACTCTGTTGATGGCGATGGCGGTGCGGTGGCGGCTCGTGGCGGCGGCGGCGATCGTCGGAACTGATACACGAGACGTCACACCTCAGAATGGAAGCCTTCACAGCTTCAAGGGGGAGAGGGAGGAGAGAGGAGGGGGGCGCACCAGCCCTTGCTCTTGAATTAGTTTGAATCAAATGGCATTAATTCATCAAAATAGAAAATACAAGCTTAAATAGGTTACATCTCACATCCATCCACAACCATTGGATCTAGGGGATGGGAATGGAGGGTTGGGATGGAGTGTGACACACACACAAAAAATAAATAAAAAACTACAAGGAGGGGGGCGGCCCTTGGACTAGGTGTAGAAGGTGGACTTGGTAGGTGGGGGTGGGTGGCCAAATGTGGACTTTCCAAGCCCCTTGTCCCCCACTTGGCCCACCCATCTAGAAGCCTCCATTTGACATGTTGACTGACCCCACATGGGGCCCATGGGTGAGGTGGCTCAATGGGATGGGGCCTGGGGGGCCCGTGGGGCCCACGGGGTCCAAATTGCACATAAGCCCCTCTTACAATCAAAATAGCAAACCGCATACAATGAAATAAACACAAATTACACACATATAAAGTCTAACTAAATATAATAAATGGCGGGACTCAGGGGGGCGTCTCCAGGCTGTCTCCGAGCCAAATAGATACTGAGGTGGCTCGAGTCGTGCTCCGTGTGCGGTACCGGTGGCTCGGCGTATCGCGCCGCTCAACTGCTCGGGTGTCCGCACCAATTCTCCCCGGGTGGGAGAAACTCGACCCTGTCGAGTAAGGGTCTGCATCGCTCCTGTATCGCTCCAAAAGGTCCGGATCGATCCGCTGCAACTCGCCATGTGTGATCCATGTGTCCTCAGTAGCGGGCCGTCCTCTCCATCGCACTAGGTAGTGCGGGTAAGATCCACTCCTGGTAACTGTCACTTGCTCGTCCAGTATACGATCTATATGCTCACGCAGCCGTGAAAAAGGGGCTGGAGGTGGAAGTGGACACTCAGGTGTGGGGTCACTCTCAAGGGGAGGAGATGGCTCAAAAGGCTCACTAGGGATCACCGCTGGGTCCCTATATGCAACAAGATCCGATACATTGAAGGTAGAGCTTATACCATATTCCTCGGGCAAGTCCAAAACGTACGCATTGGATCCAATGCGTTTCAACACTCTGAATGGACCGGCTCCGCGAGCTTGCAACTTCTTAACGGTTCTAGAGGGAAACAGTTCAGGTCTTACCCTGATCATGGCGTATTCACCCTCGTGGAACTCTCGGTGATGTCGGTGGGCATCGTCTAACTCCTTGTACTGTGCATTGCTGGCCTCAATGTGACGAAGGATGTCGTCATGCAAACTCCTAATGTGCCTAGCAAACGACTCGGCCGACTCCGACACTCTAGCATGGATAGGCATGGGGACAAGGTCAACGGGTTTCCTAGGCCTACGAGATGTGACAATCTCAAATGGACTCATGTCGGTAGACCTATTCACCGAATCATTGTATGCAAACTCAGCCATGGGTAAAATGAGATCCCAATCCCCAATGCAGTCCCTGACTAGACACCTCAAAAGATCTCCAAGACTCCTATTGACTACCTCGGTCTGACCGTCTATCTGGGGATGATATGCAGTGGAAAACTTGAGGTGAGTACCCATCATATGCCATAGTATCTTCCAAAAGTAGGAAGTGAATCTAACATCACGGTCGGACACTATAGTGCGAGGCAACCCGAACTTGCACACCACATGAGTAAGGAATAGGCGGGCTACCCTAGAAGCATCCGACGTCTTAGAGCAAGGAATAAAGAGGGCCATCTTCGAGAAACGGTCAACCACCACATAGACCGAATCATGCTTTCTGGAGGTACGTGGCAATCCCAAAACAAAGTCCATGCTAACATCCTGCCACGGGACATCAGGCACGGGAAGAGGCGTATAAAGGCCCGAGCTTTGCTTCTTCATCTTGGCCGTAGCACATGTACGGCACTGAGCCACGATGTTAGCAACATCGTGCTTCAAGCTCGGCCAATAAAATCGATGCTCCACTGCCTCAATAGTCTTGTTCCGACCAAAGTGGCCGGCTAGACCTCCCGCATGTAGTTCCCACACTAAGAAATCTCGAACCGAAGTTCCCGGAACACATAGCCTGCTACCTCAAAAGAGGTAACCCTCCTGAAGCACATACTCATCAAGGTCTCTCGAGGGTCCGGCCTGGAGAGTGGTAAAAATCTGACCGAAGTCAGGACAATCAACATAGGCCTCCTTCATCTTCTCTAACCCTATGACCTCGGCACTCATGGTGGTAAGCAAGCATGCTCGCCGACTCAAGGCATCAGCTACCTTGTTCTCCACTCCAGCCTTATGTTTAAGCACAAAGGTGAACTGCTGGAGATACTCGACCCAACGACTGTGACGCGAGTTAAGCTTCTTTTGAGAATGGAGGTACCTCAATGCTTCATGGTCGGAGTATAGGACAAACTCCTGATGTAAAAGATAGTGCCTCCAATGCCTGAGAGCCTGAACAACTGCGTAGAATTCTTTATCATATGTGGAATATCGCAGCTTCGCATCATTCAGCTTCTCGATGAAATATGCGATCGGGTGGGACTCCTGACTCAAAACTCCCCCAATTCCCACGCCCGACGCATCACAAGAGACCTCAAACACCTTCGAGAAATCAGGCAGTCGAAGGATAGATGTCTGGGTCATGCGCTCCTTAATGTCCTTGAAGGCGGCAGATGCGGCCTTCGTCCATGCAAATGTGCCCTTACGGATGCAATCCGTGATCGGGGCGGTGACGGAGCTAAATCTGCGGATGAAGCGACGGTAGAACGTCGCAAGGCCATGAAAGCTGCAGACATCATGAACCGTACGGGGTTCCGGCAACTCAACAATGGCCCGGACCTTCTCCGGATCGGCGGAGACCCCAGTACTAGACACAATGAAACCCAAGAAGGTAAGTTGAGGTGTCATAAAGGCACACTTCTGTGGGTTCGCAAATAACTACTCTCGCCGAAGAAGTAGACAGACCTGCCGAAGGTGGTCTAAGTGGTCCCCTGTGGTGCGGCTATAGATAAGTATATCATCAAAATACACCACTATAAAGACTCCAATGAAAGGTCGAAGGACCTGAGTCATGAGCCGCATGAAAGTGCTAGGGGCATTGGTCAACCCAAAAGGCATGACCAACCACTCATATAGACCGTCCTTGGTCTTAAATGCGGTCTTCCACTCATCACCTGGCCTAATCCTCACCTGATGGTAGCCACTCTTAAGATCGATCTTCGAAAAGATAGTGGCACCTGCCATCATGTCTAGCATATCATCATGGCGGGGAATAGGGAACCTGTACTTCACGGTGATCTTGTTGATGGCACGACTATCAATACATATTCTCCACGTGCCATCCTTCTTCGGGACGAGTAATGCAGGTACATCACATGGACTCATGCTGTCCTGGACAGATCCTCTCTGCACAAGCTCATCGACCTGCCGTTTAAGCTCGGCATGCTCCGTGGGGCTCATTCGATAATGAGGAAGGTTGGGCAAAGAAGAGCCCGGAACAAGGTCGATGGCATGCTGAATATCCCGCATGGGTGGGAGTCCCTCGAGAAGCTCATCGGTAAAAATATCAGCAAACTCCTGCAGAATAGGAACAACCTCGGGTGGGAGCTCACCCTCGGAGTCCCGCTCCACCTCTCGGACCGTAATGGCAAACACCGGACAGCCCTGACTAAGCTCCTGCTCCATTTCCCGGAAGCTAATCATCATCAATCTCCTCGTCGAGGGCTCTCTTGGGCCAAAGGTAACGGTCATAGTTCGAGCTGGGGATGGGGTACTGGGCCCGGGTACGGAAGGCTTTGGAGTACTAGGGCAAGTAGGACCCCTGACTGATGGGCTC